>ML997843.1:5464974-5478934 GCA_010365825.1 Otus sunia | reverse complement strand
GGTGGAGTCCCCATCCCTGGAGGTGTTTAAAAGTCAGGTTGACATAACACTTATGGATATGGTGTAGTTGAGAACTCTCAGTGTTAGGTTAATGGTTGGACTAAATGATCTTCAAGGTCTTTTCCAACCTTGATGATTCTGAAATATGCTATCAAATGCTTCTGATTGTGAGATACTCTGCTCATGTTCTGAACCTAGTTTCAGTGGGCCATGAGAATTAGTGAGACCTTGAACACAACCAATTTTTTTATTGTTTGATTCTGATTAATCATCATTAAAAAAAATTTTAAAAATTATTGTCCACAATATTAGCATAAAATAAAATCTTCTTGGTCATCAAGATTGCTTCTCAATGTTAGAACATTGCCCTTCATGTGGTAACAAATACATAATATAACTATTTTAAGTTAAGGCAGATAGATAGTACCTGATGTGATTGTAAGTTTATATATCATTTAGCACACATTTCTGCTATCTGTTGTGAAAAGGAGATATGACTAAAGCTAAAGATGTTGCGTCCATTTCTTAATGACTTTTTCACATCCTTGTTACATCAGACTTAACTTCAGAGAAAAGGTAAAATACTAGAGGAAATATTTACATTCATCAGAACCAGAAAAATGAAATAAACTTAAAAATACCACCACCACCCCCCAAAACAGAATACAAACATCGCCTTTTCAGTGAAGAATCCAGTTCAGAAAGAGATATGTCTACCACCACTAGGCAAATATGTATTCGTCATGGCACACACTTATCTACCCTATTGCACATAACTAACATTTTGAAATGTAACTGTTTTGTACCTAAAACTCTGTTAGGTACTTCTCTTCTGATTTCATCACAGAAAAGGGAGGAAAGATAATAGCTGGATATGGGTCAAGAATTTTGTTCTGACTACAAGATAGAACAAACCTATCTACCCAAATAGATTCACAATGTCTGAAATTTTACTCTATTGTAATTTCAGATATACAGTTTTCTTGAAGAAATGGTCTGCCAGCTTTATGACTAATTATCATTGAAGCCAGAATGTTTTCTTGAAAATGGAATTTTTTATCACGTCTACCTTCCAAGAACCATTGAAATAAGCAAACTTTCTGTTTGACTGCATTAGACATTGTGGATAAGGTGATAAATTCATTTTCAGTAGAAAACATGAAATTTCTATTACCGTTAAGATGTTAATTTAACTTTTCCAAGCTTGAAAGACATAATTAATTTTGGATACTGGCTCACGTTTATGCTTATTACATTATCAATGGAGAATTCTCTTATTCTCCTTCCTTACAGTATGTTGAATAACAGAATAGAATAAGAGAATTGTGTTAGCATTAATATGAGGATTTTTCCAATAGGATGCATTTGAAAAATGCTATCCATTGAATGTCAGAGCCATAAGGATCCTTATCTAAGCAAGTTAGGTGATATTAATGAAGAGTGATTCTTTTTGCCTGGATGGTTTCTTTAGGTGGCAGATTGAGTTTGAAGAGACACTATATAATGAATTCTTACATATTTTATAATCTTACATTTTCTCCTCAGTGGGATTCATAGAGCCAATACAGAAGAATTTATAATTGCTAAAATATACATCAGCACATAATTAAATTGACCAAAAAACATCATTACCAAAGACTTTACATGCTGGGATTTTAAACAAGTTAAATTTCTTTCATGCTATGAAAAAGGTATAGGTAGATATTTTATGTATACTCTCTTCTGAAGAATGAGTTTCACTGTTATTTTAAGACACAAGATATATGTTTGCCTCAGCATCTTTGAATTGATTTTTATTCAGTCTTCAAAAATATTCCCTAGAAGATCACAACTTCTTTTGTTTACATTAAGAACATCCCAGCTGCTATTACTGTACATGGAGATAACTGGATTCTATGGTTGTCAGCAATAGTGTAATTTTTTATGCAGAATTATATTCAGGATGGCAAAGAACTTTTTCACAAAAATGTGTTGGTTTGCTTTTTAGAGGAAAGAGCTGATTTGTGAAACATGGAAACATCTTGATTTTGACAAGGAGACTTTTCAGCCTGAGTTTTGCTAGCGTGGTTCAGGGATCACATCAGACACACTGATTAGGCTTCTAATCAGTCTTTTCCAGAAGGTTTTAGCAGGCAGCCTGTTTTTTAAAAAAAAAAGCCAAAACAACTTGAGCGAAGAAAAAATACAGATAAATACAGATACTAAAATACAGATAGAGCTCTGCATTTAACTTAATGACTGGTGAAGGTTTCAGAAGGAAGTATCCTGAGTTAATCCTGAGTGGACTCTATGTCCCTCAGCATCGCAACAGACTGTGAAGGAAAAGTAAATAAACGCCCCCCCCAAATTACTCTCAAGCTAGTAAGATCCATTATTTTATGTAGACTCACCATAGGAAAACTACTTTCAGTCGTGCACGTGGATAGGGTAGGACTCCGCAGCTCTCTTCATTGACTTTGTCAGGCACCGTGGAGAGACAATAAAGGAATACAGTCTGTGTCAGCTGTGCCATTTGTTATGCAAAAGGAACATAAATCCTATCTATAGGTTTGCACATTCACTTTTGAGAATCAAACATATTAGTATCAGCACTATACTTTCCACATGCTCTTCTTGTTGTTAAGCCCATGTTTGATTTTTACAACATTCTGAAAGTAACCTTCTTGTGAAAAGAATAATTAACAGACCGCAGTTCAAGAAAGGTAATGTAGAACACCAGGATTTATCCTATATGAGACATAAATTTCATATTGAAATTTCAAATCTTAGTGCTAGTTTGGGCTTCAGTCTTAGTGACAAATATTAAGAAAAATGTTTCTTTGAACTTAGAATAAAGTGATAGCTATTCCTTTTAAACATAATTTGCTTACTGAAATTTGGCATTATTTTATAATCTCTTGCTCTCTGGTTATTTTTTGCTCATTTTGAGTGTAATGATCAGATATTGAACAAATGGAAGCAGTGACAAGTAAGCTGACAGATTTGAACAACAAAGAGTAGAAAAGTGACAATCTTATTTTTAGCATTTCAGACCAAAATCTAAGTTTGGCACTTGCTGTGTTAGCATATGTCTTCATGAAGGTTCTCTATGAATATATGAAAAGTTTTCTAGAACTTGCAAAGTATTTTTCATGCAACTGTTGTTTTTCATCACAAAATGCTGATCTACGGAAATTAAAATTTTCTGTTATGATGCATCAAATGGAATATTAAGAAAATGTTTTCCATTTTATTGTGAAATGTCTTACTTTAAATTTTCACAAGAAGCCCATATAAAAGAAAATATAGCTTGGAATTAGGGCAACAAGGAAGTGATTGTCGATATTCTAACTCTTACACTTTTACTCATTCTCATGACCTGTCTTGTTTGAAAGGAAACTCCTAAAGGTATTGGTTCCCATTTTGCTGAGAAGCTTTATGCATTTTAAATATCAAAGTTAATTTGGAATAAGAAACATTTTTCTGCAACTTTTAGCAGAAGAGCACAACAAAATTAGATTAAAACTATCATCTTCACCAAGTCACAGCTTTTTGCCAAAGAAAAATTTGAATCAGTGGAGGAGCTGATCAGTTTCCTCCTTTCTATGGTGGTCCCACTAATATGATATGTGCCATTATTACTAAAATAGCAGGCTGGACATCTGTTGTTGTCTGTTTGGCTGGTCTAAGTTATCTGGAATTGGCAGAGTCTATTGTTTTATCAGTATTGCTTAGTTCAGATAGTTTGAACTAAACCATGACTTATTGATTTATTAATGACACATAATTAATCAATCATCAGTAAACTATAGATTCAATATCTGCAATTCAACAGAAAAATCACTTATTAGGGTCCTCTGAAATTTTAATATTTACTCAGAGATTTCTCAACACCCTTGAGTTACTAATCCTGAAATGTTTTTGTCGCACACATACAGACAGTGTTACAAGTGCACCCACTCTCCTGGGTGCACTCTCCCTTACTTGTACATCCCTTTTGTGGGTGCTCCAGCTTTGAGCAAACCTGTGCACCTCTGAACACTCACTGATCCCCACACCAGTGAGAAAGCACCCCACGAGTTCAGGTTCACAAATGTAGATCTTTGTGTGCTGCACCGCATCTTGGTACTCCAGCACCTGTGGGCAGGTACTTCACACTGTCACTTCACATCAATTGACAGGTTTTGATGCCAGTGGGGAACAGGAAATGCTGCTTGCTTCCACTCAGGGTCTCTCCCCACTGTTATAAACCAGTCATGCTTCTTTCATATCTCTTTTGAAGCTGAATGTTTTGCTTCAGATGTCTCTTTGTGATTCCCTGGCTACTGTTTAATCTGGTTGATGGTCATCATCTTCTGTAACATGATGAGTTTTGGGCAAACACCCTCACGGACAGCACCATCCCAAAGAGCTTTGGGAGTCCCATTGACACACAGTGTGTATATTCACTTTTCTGTCTTAACATCTGTTGTTATTCAGGCCACAGGTGAGCCCTGTGGGCACTCCACACCAGTCTAAATGAATAAGCAAGTTAGAGAGTAATAAAATGTGACATTTTAAGAGCAGAATACTATAAAATGATGGATTTAAAAATGCAGCCATTCAGAAATATTTCTAGGAGATCTTCATGACAACTACTGTGATATCTTCATGACAACTACTGTGATATAACTTCTCATTCTATACTGAGATATGGCTACCTCCCACTTTCCATGTCTCAGTTTTGCCTATGTCACCCTCTACCATTGCTAACTGAACTGTATGTTGGGCTCCACATCAGAGGTCTTGTTTTTCATTGTGATCTGGTTTATTTATTTATATCAGAGTAAAGAGGATGTAAAACCTCATTAAATCAGAATAGTCATTTTCACCACTTTGCTGTCACTGCACACAGATGTAATTGGCTACATACAGTGAATATGGGTAAGATATACAGCCCAAGCTATCTACAACATTATATAGCTTAACACAGTTGATTCCTCAAAAGATGTATATATGCATTCAATATATTAATATTTAAATAGCTGTACATATTTGAATATATTTTTTAAAAAGTGAACTGGAAGAGCAAACACTTGAATTTTTCAGTGTAACTTATAACTTCCCAGATTTTTATACTTTAGGACAGAGAAAGAAAGGAGGAAAGAAACAGATGCAAAAGCCATAATGAGACTTTAGGATGTGAGGATTACATGTGCTAGAGTACTTATGAGTCCCGTTTCAGCTGGAGAGAAACAAATGGGAGAGTGTCTAGAGGATCTGGAGAAAGTCTAGATATTGCTAGAAAGGGAAAGTTCACAAGAGTGGTATTTAACAAAGTGGTTATGGAAAGAAAGAACAAAGGAAGAGACATATCTTCTGGGACATTGTTATGAATGAGATCTGGCATTAAAAGATGCTCAGTGTGATGCTGTAAATACACTGATTTCCACAAAAGAGGAAAAAAAAATCACACACAATTAGAAAGAAAAAACCTATGACATTATGTTCCTCTCACACAAAATAAAGCATATGGTTATTTGAGCATTTTGCAGCTCTGCTTTTAATAACTGTCTGTCAGAATTAACAAAGCTTTTCCTGAAATGCTGAGATTTACATGCTAAGCATGTTGGTGATGCTGTCTTTTGACCTGAAGCTTTTTCCTTGTAACCAAGGTTTGTTTTTCCTCCCAAAGGAACTGCAGATATAAAACTGTAATAAGGAAAAGCGATCAAGTAAAGAGTAAATTGCTCTTATGGAAAAGCATAGGTCTACAGAATAAAATAAAAAAGGTAGCAGAAATGCACTGGCTTTTTCTACTACTATCAAACACCTCTTTAAAGTAGATTAAAATGTACACTTTTAGAATGACTGTTTGATAAAACACTGTTGCATATGAAATAATATTCTAAACCCATTAGAGCAATAACAATATTTGAGATATATATATATTCAATAAATTGCAATAGTAATATACCTGGTTTACTAAGATTTAAAGATAGCTAAGCTCTGTTAATTTTATATTTTCATTAAATAAACTAATTCCATGTTAGTATATCTCTAATTTATTTTTCTGCATGGGTTGTTTCTGACTTTAGGATTAACTTGGTTTTTACCTTGATTTAGCATGTTAAATTTTATGCTTAACAACAGGACTAAAATGAGCTAGAGACCAAATTAGCTATCTAGCAGGTGAGACTGTAGAATTTGTGATGGACTGAGTAAAATTCCACTTGTGAGTTATTTAGAAGAGACTCTATAACTTTGTTAGAAACTATCAATTTACTTTTGAGATTAGAATATGACAATATCTATTTGTTTGCACACATCTACTGCTCACTTAAATTAAAAATGTTGGCCATAAAGGCAGCAAACCCTGAGCTTTCTAAGGAATTTCAAAAGATATTCTCAGTCATCTCTTGATGTTCTTTTGAAGTGGATATATTGTGTAATGAAGTAAGTTCCCATGAACAGGTGGATACAAAAGTCTTGAAAAATTTCTAATCAGTTATTGGTTTTAAAATTGTCTTTCATTAGCTTTAATGTGGTTTTACACTCTCAGAATTTCTGAAAATTAAGTCTATCAAACAAAAAACACATAAATGTTGATCCTGGAGCCTATCTGACAGAGGGAAGTTTAGAAAATTAACTTTAGTAAGGTGGATTAATGATTTCCACTATCTGTATTCTCAATATTAAAAATTTAAGTGTTCAGTGATTAATTCAGTCTTTTAATTGCCTCCCTGTGCCTCCCTTCCCCAGTTTCCAAAGGAGTTGGCAGACAGAAATGTATTTAAGGGAAATGCATACTGCTTTCTGTTGATAAGGGTAAATCAACTGAAGATGAAATCAAAACTAGATTTCTGTGGAACCTGTGTTGCCTTGTTTAAAACTACACTGAGGTAATTTCACGGCAGTCTGTACACCAAGTGAAGCACAATATACAGGAGTTACATGCATTATATACATATTTTAAATGTTCCTCTTTTCCTTAACTTTCATTTGCATAGTTGCATAGCTAACATCACTGTGAGTAGCATGACCTGATACACGCTTTCGCTGTCTTTTATAAATGGAACAAAACAAGATTATAATGTGTGAAATACTCTGGTGGGTGCCCTTGACTAATCACCACTCAGATTCACTTCCTATGGATTATGTTATCATTTGTGCTCTTTGTACTGTACTCACAGCCTCCCTCTTTTCTTCTGTGATAACATTCTTATATTGTTTCTTCTATGTAAATCACAACCCTCATTGATTTCTCTGGAAGCATAGAGTCCTCTGGTCAAATAGCTGACAACTGTTATTTTACAGCAGTCTCCCTAATCACATTTTGATAGATTCACAAACTTTAATGCCAAAAAGGAAAATGTTGCATGCCTATTGTATAACACAAGCCAATCATAGTTGTGCACCAATTACTTACAGCATCATGCTCTTACCTTTTGTACAATATCTGATCTGTGTTTTAAATATTTACCAGTGTAAATTCTGCAGCATGGCCTTGGTAAGATGTTTCAGTGGTTAATAATCCTCACAGTAGAAGAAATTTTTGAAGCTTTGTTTTTTATTTGTAGTCTAGTTGTGTTTGAACTTCTTTTGGGGTTAAAATATACATTTGTTTAAAAAAGACCCCAAACAGTTCTTAGCTATTAGGAATGCATAAACCATAGTTTTATCAAAATTGTTCACCATATGCTAGGTTTCTCCTTAACTTCCTACTGAGTGCAAGGCTGAAGATTTGCATGTAAAATTGAGTATAATGATAGAAACTTTTTTGTTACCAGTTTAGACTTCTGTTTTGCCAAGTGACAGGGTCAACAGAAAGGACGGAGACACCAAGTTAAATAGATAAGCTTACTTTACTTTAGTTTAAAGCAGCAGAAAGAATAAGCAAGATAATGCACCTGATCATTACTACATAAAGTTAGCTATAGTGATTAAGAAAGATACATCACCGATTGCCCTAATACTTTACCATCATCCAGATAAGTGTTTCAGCTGGAGAACACCGTCACACCGAGGGATAGGAGAACCGCTCCCGGCAATTGGGAAGTCCTACGCAGTGCATCCACTCATAGGTGAGGTCTCCATCTTTCTGTGAGAGAGTCTTGCTTTTATAAAGTTTAACAAAAAAATTATATAATAAAAAAGGACATGAAAACATCTGGTAGATTGACTTCACTTCACTCGGGCGCATCCCAGATCTGGGCGCATCCAAGGAGTTCTTGTCTTCTAGGAAACAGCTGGTTTAGGGTCCAAAAATATATATTCTTTATCTATAGTTTTCAGAGGATATTACCATGGTCATATTTCATGCTGATATGATGCTGGTCAGGAGGTTCACTCAGAAGTCAACTTTGGTTTGAGGCCTATGGTTCAGGCCTTTTTATGTCACCTTCTCATTTTTGTTGATCATACTGATTAATGGTAAAAAAGCTACAGGGAGCAGTATGATAAAAGAAAAGATGTGTAATTTGTGATGTGCGTCTGAAATATCCCAGGTTGAATTTGAAACTTCTTGCCAAAAGTAGTTCAGTCTAATAATAAAATTATGCTGGATTACTGAATTAACAAGAAAATAATCTATTTAGTGCTATCACTGCAGTGTAGTAAAATATTGGGTTTCAATTCAGCCTCTTTAGACTTTTATCTTGAGGCAGATTGTAGAGGCAGATTGTATTATTCTTAACATACTTCTCAAATGTTTCACTGCTGTTTTAGGAATCAGTGCCACAAATGGGTATATTGTCTCAGTTGTACTGCCCTACTTGAGTTTACAGTTTCATGGACTTTCTTTTCAGCCACTGCATCATGCTATAAACTAATTTTTGGTTGGTAAGTCACTGTCTCTTTTAAGGCTTTGAATCATTCACGTTTTAAAATACAGTTTTCCACTTTATATCCATTTGGCTTTCTTCTGATTAACAGATGTTATATGCAGTTGCTATAGGGTGCTTGCATCTTTTGGACAGAATCTCCAAGAATCCAGGTGTTCAGTATAAAGTAATCACTATCACTAATGGATTTATCACTAATACAAAATTATCATTGGTCTATAAATAATGGGTCAAGTTTGCAGTTTCCTGAGTGGCATCAGAAGAGTTTATAAAGGAGTGACAGTGGAATCACTTTGCTTACATTTTTAAAAAACCTTTGAAATAAAAAATACTCCAGTTATAAATCATATCTTTATGATCTATTGGTAAGTCCAACAGCCATTTCAGCCTGCTTCTGATTAAGACATATCAAGAAAAATGAAGGAGTGGTTATTGTATCATCTTCTACCATACTGATGGTAACTTATTCTAGTCTAGTGTGGATAACATTAGCATTGAAACACAAAGACAGCCAATAAAATTCACTAGCAAATAGAATATTTTACCCAGGGTTTATGAACCTGTATAGACTGCTAGTATATTCTGTCTTCAAAACTTCAATGAACTGCACTGACAGAGAGAAAAATCTTTTATACACCCTTATTCCTGCAGATGTGCAACTGCTTTTTTTCATGTCAGAAATGCCACTAAATTCACTGAGACATATTAAAATAAGCCAAAATAATTAGGTATTTCAGTGGGAGATCAAATTATGAAATGTGCATTTCAGTTACTAGACATAAAATAGTCATACACTGCAATCTCTCACTAACAGATTAGGGATTCTCATAGTATATATCACATTTAGTGGAATGCACATGTGTATCACAATGCAGATTAGCATACATATGTATACATGATAATCCCTATACAGTGACAGATTTCTAAAACTATATTTTTGAAGGACATCTAGTCAAATGATATAAACATTTTTCTTCCCCAGCTGAGAAACATGAGTATTTTCTGGAGAAATGGAAGGTTGTTTAATATGTATCTGTCTATTTCTTGCCAAATCTATCTATGATCTGGATGCACATATTGTCAGAGATTCAGATTATGACTTGAGTTCAAGAGGAAAATACAAGTGTCAATTTGTACATAGAAAAGACATGCTATGATGGGAAAGTACTAACAGCAAAGGTTACTAAAAAATCATTGTCATATCACTAGTGGTTTGTTTGCATAGTAAATAAGCATATCCATAGGTTTATGGCAGCATGAACTAAACAACATTCTACATTCTCTTGTTCTTTTCCAGTGTGCTATCAAATTAAAGATGCCTAATAAAAAAAAAAATATGACAAAAGTTTAACAGCAGAAAAAACCACAATGATAAAAGTTTAGCAGCCACAAATAAATTAGACCTATTTTAGAAAGAGTTTTTTTTTCTGTATGCCGAATTTTAAATTAAGGCATGACAGTACCAGAGTAATGGATGATTAACAACTGGATTATACTTGTATGTGCTTTACTTTTATAGTATTTAGGCAGTCACTTCAGCATAATTCACCAACAAAACTGATAAAAAATAGAGGCTGTGTTACCCCAAGCTACAGCTAAATGAAATGCTGTATGTATAGTTGCAGGTATTCACTTCCTTTGTTAATAACGTTTCTTCAGGATTGCTAAGCTTATCATACCTACCTTTCCTCTTTTTCTCTGTACTTGCACCTGCAGTATTAACTTCAACACTGGAGTTTTCTAGCATTATGTAACACTATTTCATCTAAATCCATCTCACTATATTTCCCTCATTTCCATCTAAATTTATTTTTCTCTGAAAATCTGTGCCTTAAGACTATATAATATTCTATTTTTTCTTTCCTTCCTGGTAGACTCCTGAAAGATGGTCTAATGATATATGAAACAAAACAGCAAGGCACACAATTTGTTTTAAATGCTATTATGGGATACAGCTTTTAGTTTCTTGTCAGTATTAGGTGTCAGTACTCAAAATCTCCAATGAAATGCTGACCTCTGAGGGAATAAGAAACTCCTGGTTGGAGACTAACAGCATAAAAATATGTGGGAGAGCCTTAACTAATGCAATTAGCTGGGAAGATTGTCAGCTTTCTTAATTCTCCAACACATCAGATATGACTCTCTTTCAAGAACTTGATCCTAAAGTAGTGACAGCTGATTTTAAGGTAACATAAAATGAAGCTGAAAAGAATCCTGACTTCTTGCACTCCTGTGGCCTCTGCTTAGCAGACAATACAAATGCTTGTGCAAAAAACCCCAAAGTTTCAGAGAAATACTGAACAAATAATGGATTTTTCAGTTCACTGGAGCGTCTCAAAACAACAACAAAATGTTTCCAGCAGTATTTAAAAGGATTTCTTTCTCTAAACTTGGGATGAAACAGAAAATAAAAGAAATTATTTAAGCAAGCCTACTTGTTTTATCTAAAACTGAAATGGTTTGCTTAGATTCTGAATTAATTTAAATATTTGAAATAGAATGAAAAGTGTATTCAAATCAAATTAAAAAAAAATAAAATAAATGAATGGCTTTGATATTTTGGTGGACAGAAGGGAACAAAGTACTGATAAATAAATAGGACACACTCTTTGTCTAAAGATATATGAATACATACAAGAATGTCACCTAAAGAGTTTTCAGAATTGTACCAAATCAATGTGATAGCTGACAATTAGGAAATTACATGGTTTTGTTCTGCATAAGTTGTCATGCTAAATTCATTATTGTATTATCTGAATATACTTCCTATGTTAAAATATGCAATTAAAAAAAATGCCTAGTAATATATTAAATAAATGTTATATCTATTTGTCCCCATTTCATTCTGAGGTCAGGGATACAAACCGCACAGTAAAATCATTTTTCAGTGATTGAACTTCCCACTTTGATTTGTGCTTTTGCAATTAACCACCACCCATTCCTTTTTGCATCCAGATACTTTGAGGCAGCATGTATAATACTGATTCAGGAATAACATGTTTTATTTTTCTATGTTTAAACTTATCCATTCTTTTCTCAAAGCTGTAGCTTAACTACTAATTCTAAGTGATATCTTGAGCCTTTCTACTGTGAGGTCCTCACAAAAGCAATTGAGAGAAGAGATACTTGACAGTTCAAGTAGGAACAGAGAACAAAGAGCTCTCAAGCTAATTTAACAGTAGCTGTAATTTCGCTTTCATTTAGTTCTAATGGGACAAATCCACTTTGATGACTCATCAACCCAAATTCATGAAAACCGAAGACCGTGGGCTTGAATAATGGTACAATACTAATAAATTCCTACTGATTATTAATTTGCAAGAAGCACTACCAAAAGCATAAATATTCACATTTCTTAATAAAAAAAAAAAAGTTTGTGAAATGTATTTTAAAATAGTATTCTGTAAAATTATGTTTCAAGCTCCCATTTTATTTTGAAGGAAAAGAAGTTCTGAAGAGAAAAGTATGCTAGACTTCACAGAAGTAGCGTTATGCATTTTCCTATATTCATTTATTTTTCATGTCATGTTCTTCTGTTGTAGCCAAGTTGCAACCCGGGAAGAATTTATCTGGATCCTGTAACTCCACCAGCTGTCCAAAGATGACTCACTATTGTCTGTTAAGGAGAGGAAAAAAACATAGCAAAAGATAAATCTAATGGTATGCTTTACTTAAGAATTCAGACTCATTGACCTGAAGCAGGTTTATTCTTTTTTCCCGTGGGGAAGAGTTAGGAGCGTTGCTATATGCTGAAGCTCCTTTTTTTTAAATTATTTATTCCCCCCTCTCCCAAAGCCCATCTTGCCGTCTTATCTCTCATGTCCATAAACTATAACTTGCTTTTAAACTTTCACTGGTGCCAGACTGAAGATGCTTCAGGTTCCTACCAGAAGCTGAAGAGAAGCCCATCAATGTCACAATATGTCTCTATGTCCTGAGGTTTTAGTACAGTCTATTTGATTATACTCTTTCTACAGTTTATCCTTCTGAATTCCAAAAGCAAATCTTATTGTAAAGTCACAATTGACCTTTTGTGGAGCAACTAAGCAGGGTTTGAAAAAAAAAGTCAAGGACTTAGTTGCCATGTGATTCTTCTTGGACAGGAGTCCACTGAGCTTTACTTTCTAATGCATTCCATTAAAACTCTTGGAGCTTTCCATAAAACTTCAAACAATTAAAGCTCTGGCTTCTCAAGTATCTGTGTATAAGGACAGCAGGAGGCACACTGTCTTAGGGAGAGTTAGCTTCCCCCTTAACTCATTCTTGTGAGCATTTCTGAAAAATGCTGTCAGGGCTATGAAGCTTTTCTAGACATGTTCATAAGGATGATCAGTTTGTATGCAGCACATTTCATTGATACGATTATGCCTCTTTGGTTATCTCTTGGGTCCTATTAACAGAAGATAATACAAAGAAGCCAGCCAAAATAAGTGATATATAAGTTCTTCACTAAATTCTCAAATTGTAAGAGCTGCTGGCATTCAACTCAATAATGAATAGCAAGGGCTTCTCTTTCATTGCTGCAGCTTCAGAAGAATAAAACAGATCAAAGAACAGATGCACAATAAAATATCTATTGAACTGTAAAAAATGCAGTCAATTTATCATTTGTCATTTCACAAATGGATATTTTCTGTGCTTATGCCAAACTTATAAAAAAGTCCTTTTCCACAAACTTTGATTCTTTAGCATGTTTAGACATATGAAATATGCCTGATTTTACTTTATTTGGTCTGTATTCCTAATTGTTCAAATATATTGCCCATTCTGCAAGTGGTGAGGAAGAAGGGAACATATTCACATGTGGGGTTTTTTAGAATATAAAGTGTGATTCACTGGCAAAAGTTTAATTCTCTTTCACTACAAGAAATAAAATAAAAAGAATCTCGCAATCACAACTTCCAGACTAAATGCACAAATTCTCTTCTTTTTCATGCTTTTTTTCCCCCACTGGAATTTAATTTCAGTTATTTCTTTTGTTTTGTTATCTGTTTATTTCTGAAGTATCCAAAGCCACATGAATGTCATGAAGGTAATTTAATGGGCAAAGTAGAAAGATTAATATTTTTTTTTTCTGAGAGGAAAAGAAAACCCACAATCGACAGCCAAAACCTAAGCAACATTATCCGGGGGGGGGGGGGGGGGGGGGGGAGGGGAAA
>ML997843.1:5445224-5464939 GCA_010365825.1 Otus sunia | reverse complement strand
GCAGGATAGGTTCCTCGGGGCTTCCCAGTTTCTAGGTGCTGGTAGTGTCCCGATTCTAGATCATCTTTCTTTATATAGCCCTTTCTTATGAAAAATAAGAGACAGTTATTAGTAAAAAAAAAACACCTCTTTTTAAACGAAAGGATGTACTCCAGGAATAAAAAACCTACAGGTATTTACTTACATGAAGTATCAGCTTAATATTTCAGAGACTAGAGCAGACAAGATTTTTAAAAGTTCTTTTGCTTCAGAACTTTCAGAGGAAGGTTTCAGAGTAGTAAAAACAGCTGCTAAACTGATTGCCACAGTCAGAATCCTTCTTGCATTCTTCAGAAAACAGAGACTACTTAACACAGGCTCCCAATACTGAAGTTGATTTCATTAACCTGGTCAGCTGCCTCGTAGATCTTCAGGGTAGAACAGCCTTGTGAAAGGAGTGGATAAAGAAAAGAAAAGAGATGTTAACATCAGACATATCCTTTACCCAGTAAACTAGAACACTTGTAAATAACTGTACAAAGTGCAAACCAGCAGGAATTAGTAGCACTGATTTTACTTTTTATGTTGCCTAATAAGGTTTAATCTAAATGTTTTTTTCTAATGTAAAATGTGAGATCACTCTGACTATATATATAATTTTATTAAGTTATCCTCTATGTTTTTAATTTTTTCCTCTTTAACACCAAATCACCAGCCACAATCACTGGTTCAAGTCTGTGTTGCAGGGGATCTGGGTACCCACTTGTGTTCTGTGCTTTGTTTAAACAGATGTTTTCTTCCCTTCCTTTTTCAATGCTCTCCATTTGAATCTCTGCTGCTATTTACCTGTGTTGGTTTCATACAAGAGTTTAAGAATACACCTGCAAAAAGGTGGCCAATGGGGTGTCATTTTATTTTTCAGTCCCATAATAGAATTAACCATTTAAAATTTGTACTATTTTGACCTTGTTCTTCAGTATGACATGCACTTTGCTTTCAATTTCCAGTTAAATCCCTGTCATTGTCCAGAAAGACAATTACTTTAGATCTGCTTTTTCAAACTTGCCTTGTAGATTTTTTTGGCCATATCCTGATTATTTCTTTACCCATTTTACTGTAATTTTAGATTCTCATTTTGCCCTTTCTAAGTGCAGACTCCTAACAATTGATATAAAATTATGTAAACATTGACTTGGATTATTGATATGACTTGAAGCCTTATTCCATCCTTAAAGGATGGATCCTTAAAGGATGGAAAGTTTGGAATGAGTGCTGCATAATTTAGCGCTATGTGTTTCACAAACATAGGCTATGACTGGATGTCTGCCTTTCAGAAAAACCTGCAGTACAATCGATGATATTTGCACAGATATTCATCTCTACTCTTTTTTCCATAACAGTCCTTTTCCATTCCTCTCTTTTTCACCCATCAAATACAAGACTAGACAGACTTCTTGTGCAGAGTCCTTGGTTGTAACCTGGATTAATCAGGTCTTTCACCAATCCTTGGATGACTCATTCAGTTTGTTCAGTCTGATGCACTGATTGCTGAGTCTTCAGTTACACTCAGAGAACTGTTATTTAACCCTTCTGCTGCCTACATTGGTGATCTATGACTTTTTCCCATTCTTCAAGTTCTCTTCCAATTCGGATAGCATTTATTCAGTTCTAGGCATGGAGTGGCAGAGGCAGGTATTGAGGAAGGCAATCTAAAAAGACCTGTCCCTTCTTCAGTGCCACCATAGCTAAAGTCTTTGCTGTGCTCTGCCCACTTCAGATTATGCTGATTATAGAGCTTAGTTGTTACTTTGCCATGATATAAGGCTTACCACATTCTCAGATTTTTAAAATACATTTTAAAAAAAATATTGGCATGTTTTAAAAGATACAGAAAATTGTATAATATTTTATTGTCAAAAAGTGGGAAAATTCTGTTTGATTCTGAAAAGTATCCTGATTCACTAGAGAGGAATGATGGAATTCCTCTGCCTGATTCAAGAATTTCTTGGTTTAGAGCACTCTCCTCCAAATAATGTAGTATCTTTAATCTTGGTCTTCTACATACTAGCATATACCTATCAGACAGATGGAGAGAAATGGTTTCTTGTAGCCCTGATCAAAAAAACTTTATTTTTTAAAAAAGCCAAATTTGTTGAAATAAAATATCTCCATACAATATTTCACCTTAAAATTATGCATATATAATTAATTCTAGCAAAAATTTTAGTTTAAAGATAAGACAGACCCACTTTAATGGATGGGTTTCAAGATGCTGTAACAGAGATTACTTTTTGTGTAGAATGTCTTAGTAGTAAGTAAAGATAACGTAACCCTGAATAATGAGGATTTTCAAATTCCTGCCATCTAGATCTCCTTGCAGACCAACTGTTAAAACTTAGCGTATTTCTAATAAAGTCCTGAATAACCAGTTGTTTTTCAGAGATCAAATTCCCAGTTAAACATGCTAAATTTATGCTAGCATGCATGTGGTACTGACTTTTAAAAAACCCAAGCTTCAATGCAAATATAATTTTCTCTATTAACATGTATTACCCTGGAAGGGAGACATATTCCTGGTGACAGAAAATAATTTTTCTTTTCTCATATTTGTCTGTGTTAATGGTTATTTCCTAATCCTTTTCTGAACTGAATAGTATTTAATTGGACCTTACTTTACCGCAAAGAACTTTTTATGTTTTTCTCCTCCCCTTCAGTGCTTTTCTCTGCTTCTTATTTTCTCTCATTTTGGGCCTTGGCTGTGTTTTCTGCAGACTTGGTGTTGTCAGAATCTGACAAATTGTTGTTTCAATTATGAACATATTCCATACCTTTTAAATCCCTAATCCATCTGCTTACGACAGAGATTTTTGACAGCTCTGTTGCACTGGTGTTTCTGTCAATATTATTTAACTATACTGTAGATTGGACTGTTTTACTGTTTCACAGCTTTTGTTATTTTATGACTGTTTCAAGAATTTTGTCATAACCTTAGCTGATCCCTATAATGTACAGTTTAAAGTGGAATGTGTTGTTTTCTATTAAAAAACCAAATATATTTACATTATTTCCATGCTGATACTGCTATAATTTCAACATTGATTTTCCATAATGTGGCACCAATGAATGTTATCTTTTTAAAAAAAATCTGTAAAATTACCTCTATAGTTGTAAATATAATGGTCGAAGAAGTTTATGATATAATCTCATTTTCATTGAAATTTCTATAAAGAATAATTTTTCCTAATTTTAGGAAAAATGTTCTCCATTTTTAAAAAAGGAGAAAAGAAGACCTGGGGAACTAGAGGCCAGTCAGTCTCATCTCTGTCCCCAGCAAGATCTTGGAGCAGATCCTCCTGGAAACTATGCAAGAGCACATGGAAGACAAGATGATTGGTGATAGCCAACACGGCTTCACTAAGGGCAAAGCATGCCTAATAAATTTGATGACCTTCTACAAAAGGCTTATAGTGTTTGTGGATAAGTAGTCTGTAATCTGGATAAGTAGTTTCTAATCTGTAATTCAGACTAGTAAATTGTTTTTGCAAAACCAGAACTACAGGTCTTCCTACCTTCACCTATCCTCCAAAGGTTTTAGCCTCAATGTCACACCTAGGAAGATAACTTTTCCAATTTCATTCCTGCACTGAGTAGTTTGTCCATATGTATTACAGAGACTGATCTGAATTTTTTCTCTAACCTTGTATCCTGGCATGTCTGGATCATTGCCAATTTCCCCCTTGATGCTCTCAGTTATATATTTATTTTGCTGTAAATATCAATTGATTCAGTTTTGTGCATTTAAATATTTCCTCTATCTCTCTTCTCATTGCAATTTAAAAAGTGACAAGTTTCTTTCCTTCCTTCTTGCCCTCTTAAAAAAGCTTTGAGGTGTCTTTGGGATTGTGATAAGGGTTTTATGTTTGTTTTCTTAGAGTAACCACACACTTTTTTGTTGAGGCTCGAGGATTTATTATATTTTTGAAGAAAGAAGGGTTGGACAACTCATGTTTTATGTTCTTGCATTTTTAGGAGGGAGTGAAGCCATCCGTGAGGAAACTGGAGAAGTGATAAGGCCTGTTTAGAACACAGGTGAGATTTTAAATTTTTGAGCAAGAATGGGAAAGTATACCCACATTTTGGAGATTTTCTTTTTGGGCAGTAATATTATTTACAGTCACACTGTGCTAGAAATAGTTGAGATGGGAAAGAACATAAATGTAACAGGAACATGAAGATGCACTAGCAGATGTTTTAAATGCAAAAGACACTGAAACATTCTGATCATCCTGAAAGAGTCCAGTTTGAATCTAAATANATCCCTCAGTGCTATGTCAACCCGACTCCTAAACACCTCCAGGGATGGGGACTCCACCACTGCCCTGGGCAGCCCATTCCAACGTCTAACAACCCGTTCTGTAAAGAAATGCTTCCTAATATCCAGTCTAAACCTTCCCTGGCGCAACTTGAAGGCCATTACCTCTTGTCCTATCACTTGTTACTTGGTTAAAGAAACTCATCCCCAGCTCTCTGCAACCTCCTTTCAGGTAGCTGTAGAGGGCGATGAGGTCTCCCCTCAGCCTCCTCTTCTCCAAACTAAACAACCCCACTTCCCTCAGCTGCTCCTGGTACGACATGTGCTCCAGACCCTGCACCAGCTTCGTTGCCCTTCTCTGGACACGCTCGAGTGATTCAATGTCCTTTTTGTAGTGAGGGGCCCAAAACTGAACACAGTAATCGAGGTTGAACTTAGACATCAAAGGAACTCCCCATAATTTGCTGACTATTCTTAATTATTTGATTAATTTACTACAACTTTACTGAGTGTTTAAAATATGAAATATCAGTACCAGCATATGACAATTACAAGCATCTAGAGATTCAGCATAATCGTGGCTACAAATGCTGTGGTAATAATTAAGCTTTGATGCAAAAGTATAGAGAAAAATATTCAGCAGTAATTCATTTCCAGGCATTAAAATTTGCTAAAAAGGAAATTCAGATTGATGAAGGGTGTTTAATAACAAGGTTCGAGAGAGCTATTTGAATAGTTCTGTGTGTACCTACCTTAACAAGAACCATGCATTAGATCAATAATAGTGGACACATGGAGAGAAACATGGGCTAAGGACCAACATCCAAACTATATATATATTGTGTACGTATGTATATATAATATGCATACATATATACACATGTATGTATAAATATGCGTATATACACATACACATAGGCAGAGGAATTCCTCTAGAGTAGCCTCAGCTCAGATTAAAACTGAAAGCTCGTCACCATTTGGAACACATTAGTTGCACTTTAATTTCATGTGAAACAAATCCAATTCTTCTACTTCTAATCTGAACTAGGACTCTGAAATAGATGTACCCTGTGTAACACCATTTTTCTTACAGCAGACTGCACAGTGCTGGTCCTTGTCTGAAGTAAATATTCTAATTTCAGCAACAGTTGCTCTCACTTTCAGTCTGATAGCCACAAGCACATATTCACAACTTTTAATGCTTGTTGAAAACAAAGGAAAATTGTGGAAAACTACTCAATCATAAATTAGCACCCCAAAAAAATCACAACCTTATGGAAATACACGATTTATCTTTAAATAAGGCCCATTGGGATGGTCAAGCTGTATTTTACAGGTTCATTGAAAAACACAGCATTTTACTCTGCAAATTTTGCTTGTAGTTTTCAATTTCCTGTTTATGGAGAAGAATGTAATTGTTAACATAAAAACATTCCTATTGTGTTTGGCATCTCTGTGATGTCTGACCTTTTAGTTTGTAAAATCATTTATTTCCTTTAACTACTCAGCTTTAGGTTACTGTTCAGATTACAAAACCAGGACATAACAATATATGCTTCCAGCAGTTTATCTTACATTGTAAATTTTGACATTTTTCCCCTTCTAAAGT
The DNA here is from genome assembly GCA_010365825.1 of Otus sunia. NCBI lineage: Eukaryota > Metazoa > Chordata > Aves > Strigiformes > Strigidae > Otus > Otus sunia. The sequence continues at coordinate 5,459,039 of ML997843.1, read as the reverse complement.
ATATTTATCCTTTCTAAAGAAAACAAAAATATGCTAAAGGTATAGTATCTTAGAAAGATTGAAGTCAGCCATTTTGAGAATTTACCTCATTTTTCATATCATTATGTACTTTCAAATAGGGTTTGTCATTATCTATTAATTATTATTATTTTTTTTTAGCTGCATTTTTTCTGCATTGTTTCTCAAATAGTGTAACATCACACAAGAAATTCTTAGGTGGCAACATATACCTTGCTTCCATTATCTTTGAAGAGTCATGTTCATAGAGATGCTTTTAATCACTCTAAATTTCAGCCTTAAAAACCTTAACTACATCATCAGCTTGTTATTTAATATTTTATTACTATTATTATATCTTATGACACAGAAGTTTCTGCTGTGGCATTTAAATGTTCTGCTCTAGTCAGCAGGAGCAGGGGAAGAGGACCAGAGATGCTGTCAGTGGGAAGGATGGATTCCCTTATGCTTAACAAATGACATATCACAGTTCAATAGATCTTTTTTTTTTCCTGCATGAATTGCTTTAGCTTAATTGAGAGCTGTAAATATTTTACCATCAAATTTTACAAACTGACCTCTACATTAACATCATAACTACTATGGATGCTTGCCAGCAAAACCATTTTTAAAGAATTTTCTCACATTATACAGATCTACAGGGCTTTCACATTTTGGCGTTCAGAATTGCTCATACTTTGTTTCCTTTTCAGTTCTCAAATTGAATTCTAAATGGACTATAATTCCTTTGCTTTTTTTCCCTTCTAGTCTCTGTATTAAATATTAATATTGCTGGTTTATTAAATATTAATTTGGAAAGTTTTTAATTCCCCATATCGGTGACTGTTTATTATATTCTTTGTTTAGCTCTTTTTCTGGCTAAATTTCCACAAAGTATTTAAATATTTCAGTCCTTGTAACTTGGAATTCTGTTTTGTTTAGGTTTTATTTTGTACTGATAATTTAGAATATAATTTTGCACAGTTCTGTCTTTGTACATGACTGTCATATAGAACTGATCTAGTTCAGGTATTGAACCTTGTTGATTTGATCCATAAATTACAGAGATCTAAAACTTTTTCTCACTGTAATAACAATTACTTTCTGGTCTCAATCTACTGTGATTTGTCCCTTAATTCCTTAATCATTAATTTTTAATGGTTTCAGGAACAATTAATTAATTATATACAGAACAACCCAGTTTTCCTTTTGTCACCTGTTCCTATTCCAACAGATTTCATCAGCTGCTGAGCATGCGATGAAACTAAAAATCCTAAGTGTCAATATTTTATGTTTTAATGATGAACAAGCTTAACTCAGTCATGAATTCAAGCTAAAAAAAAGATTTTTTTTTTAAAGGTTTTTTTTGATGAATATCAGAATCCATACTGATCAGAGATTATATATAAAATAAATATATAGTATCTGAACTGTTGTGTTGGTTTTCAGTTTTTCATGCTGTTATGAAATACAGATTTGTAGCACATCATTGTGGGACAGCATTAATTTCTAGTGTAAGTCTTCTAGTAGATTTTAAATCCCAACCTCAGAGATATCTGTCACTGACTTGGGTAGCCAAATCTTCAAGAGAGGCAAAAATTATGAAAGTGTCTCTCTTCATCTCTTCATATTAGCTTGCTCAAGTATATATGCCCTTCTCTAGCCACAGAAGTACACAAATATCCTATTTTATTTTCAGAGAGATACAAACAGTTAAATGTCCAGCCTGCCACGTTTTCAGGTGGGGCATGTGTGTTACTTGGGAAGGCAAATATATCCACAAACTTATAACCCATGTGGACCAGATCATAGGACAGAGAGGGAAGAATTTGACAGACACAAGATATAACAAAGTTTTGGGTAGAGAGAGGAAGTCAATCTGGGAATGTTTTTTGGACTGTGAATTACAGTAACAAATACTGTAACAGTGTCAATAGAGTGGATCAAGTTCATAAAATTAAGTCTGACATCTTTCATTTGAGGAAAAGCAGGCCACCCGTGGGATCATATTCTAGGTACAGAGATTCATGGTGGGGAGACATATGATATTCAAAATCTACAAGGTAGTAACTGAAGCTATGGAAGCGCTTGGTGAATAAAAAAACTTCATTTAATTCAGCTTTGCTTTGCAGTTTAAAAATCGACTAGCTATCCAGTGACTCAGGATTCCCAGTTCTCATTACAGATCATCTGCCAAACAGAAGTGTCATGAATTGCATCCTGATGAGCTGTTTCACAAACAGAGAATTCCAAAACTTCACCAAGATGTTAAATTCTTTCAAAGCTATTGTTCCTCATGCTATGTCTAATTTAACCAGTATTTAGATGTAGTACTTGGTGATAAAATAGTTCAGCATTAACTATGTTGACTCATTATTTTCTCTGCATCTATATAACACAAAAGAGTGAAGATACCGGTAGATATTTTATCAAATAAAGTGTAATGATTGTCTTAGAAAGCAGTTATTTATATTTAGCGTTCTTGAATTTTTTAATAATTATTAATACAATAATTAGTTTATCATCTGAGAGGAAGTAAAATGTATCAGAGACAAACAGTATTATGACAATTTCTGTAAGACTAATAAATTATAGAAGTTAGTAAGCATAGGCAATATTTTGTGTAAGGATAAAATACAAAAAATTATATCTAATGTGTTAAGCGTTGTATGAGCCCAGTCATTTAATATATATCATTTTTCTGTGTTCTAAGTGATAATTGCCTTTAAATTCACAATACATACATTCACAATGGTTACTGTCGGTATACTGGTTCACAGAGTTGCATTCTGAATCAAATGATCACTTCTGAGAATTTCAACAATGTCAAGAAATGTCTGGACATTGTTACAGGATGTGTGAATTTTATCTCACAATTGTGCAGCTTGTTCTAAATGAATGTGAGTGACTAAGACTAGTTTTATGAGAGGAACACTATGCATTAAAGTAAAAGTGAATTATAATGAGTACAGGTTAGAGGATTACAGGACAGACTGAGAAGCTTCATGGTGTATTAATCTTCCAAAAATTATGTTAATTAAGATAATATTGCTCTATTGTATTTTTCCTCAAAGACATTCCCTTGTGTAGGTAATGCAAATTCTTTATTAATGATAACTGGCATAATTTTCAATTATGCCTGAGATTCAAAACCACAAATATTCAAATATTGAAAACATTGTAAATTATATTTCCTTTGGAAACCACAATTTCTACAACCTCCTATATAGATATAGATCGTTCACTATTTTATTGCTTATTTCAGTTCGTAACATTGCAACAGCTTCCATCTGCATATGTGTGCAGGTTGGGTTTTTTTGAGGGGGGGACAGTTGTGGTTTTCTTTTCATGTGTAAGCAAAGGTATACAGATTTTCCACATCTGTTTAAAATTTTAACCCTTCCAGAAATATTTCAAAATGGATTAGTCCTTAAATCTCACTAATATTTATAAAAAATTCCATCTGTCTATCTGTCTTAAATTTTCTTTTGTAATGATCTGGTATGAGAAAAAAATAATAGAAAATATTCATACATACGAACAGCTTAAAACAGAGTTTTGTTCTGACTTTCTTAACAGCATATTTTGTACTGGAGCATAAATAAAAGACATATAACCCTGGAAAGTAATTTGACAGTGGAAAGTGAAAAGGGTCAGATTTGCAGCAAAAATTCAAATTTAACAAAAGAAATATTAATTTGGTGGCTTCATATTTTTTTAAATATTTTGTTTATTTTATTTAAATAAAATACTGTTCTAAAGGTATCTAGGAAACTTTAAAAATCAGATTATTTTGCACAGAAAGTCCTCTGAAACTATGTTGGAAGGAAGGATTTTGGTGATATTAGTAAATAGAATAGTATCATGCCCTTCTAATAGTTTACCCAGATTTGAGAGAACAAATAGTTCAGCTGAAAGCTAAGTAGCATAAAGGCAAATTGGTTTCTTGATTGTTCCACATCAATACAGAAAATTATAATGGCAACAAAATTATATTTATTTGACTGTATGTTTTTAAACTCACCTTCGCTTTAATTAGCTATTAAGATTATAGGGCTAAACACTGTGTTTGTGTGTATATATATATAATTATATGTGCATGTACATACCTATATGTTAGTGAATCTGTGAGCTCTTGCTTTCATAAAACAAATCTCAAAGGGTTGAATTGTAGTTTTACCTGACTTAATTCCTGACTTCGAACTACCTGACTGATCCTAATGGAAATGGAAGTTCATTTTACCATTAAAATTTATAATCTTATTATCCTGTAGAAACTTGGATTGTGCATGCAACTATTAATCAGATAGCAGCATTCCTCAGTCAGAATGCTTCAGAGTTTATATCTTGCTGTGTAAGATATCAGCATGCATGAAGCTAATCAACTTGATAGAACATTGTAATGGATGACAGCCTACGTCTTCGTTTGGGTTCTTAGTTGATACATAATTTACCATTGAAAGGACAGACTATGAGAATAAAAAATTTCAAGACAATTTAAGTACAAATAAATATAATTCCACTGAAAGTGGTGCTCATGAAGGGTTTGACTGTGTTTGGACTGGAACTTATTATTGCACTGTATTTTATTTGTATACAGGTAACAAAGCGACTGTCAGAGGGAAAGCATACACTGTTCTACATCATATGTTTGCATGAAAATTGCATGACTAAGTCAAAGTTGTTGAATGCTACAGACTCATGCAGATCCTATGTTGTTAGGCAATGAATATCTTTGTGAATGTCCTGCTCCAAAACTCTACCAAAATAATAATTTATTTAAGTTGAATGATGGTACTGTATACACAATGCCAAATTTTCAGAGATAAAACTGTTTTGTGCTGTGTTCAGTAACTGAATTGTAGCTTAATTTGTGGCACCTTTGTGATTAAATATTAGCTGAAGACTTTTTGCTTGTTACTGCAAAGCTTAAATAACGTTCACTTGAGGAATCTTTGAGATACTAACCAGCTTAATAAAAGCATTTCAAGGCAATATGTTAAATCACTGAGGAAACATAACTGATGTTCAGTTCATTTGAGACACTATGTTTCAAGCTAAAAATACATTACTGAGTACTGTATTTCTTAGTTTTATCTGAGGACATTACTATGTTAACATCTATAGATCATAATTAACTCTTAAATTCTGATGAAAACAGACACTTTGAAAAAAAAAGATTGGCAACTGAATTGAGACACACACCCATTACCATATTGCACATCCAGAAGAAAGCATCTATATTTTAATTCACTGTGTCACGCACTCTTGTATTATCCCATCCTCAAGCCATAGGCTATGGCTAGCTTCAACCATCCAGCATCAGGAAGTGGAACTACCAACCCTCAGAATCAGTAGCATTGAAAATATTATGACTTCCATTTTTGCAATCTCAAACCATGATGCTCACCTATCTGGTCTCTGAGTCACTAGTTCATAGAGAAGGGAAACAAGATTAAATGAAGAAGGCAAAGTATCCCAGTAGCTTTTCCTGTTGATCTGTTTTCCTGTGTAGGCAAGATTAACTTTTACTGAGTTCCCCTTTGTATCCCTCAGAGACAGAGCTTTTGAACTAAGGAGTACTGCAACAGTTTATTCCTAGAAGGAGTTCAGATCAACATTCTATAAAATTGTAGCTGTGAATAAATTGTACTATATACCCCTTTGCTATCATTTTAGATTTTTCCCTTTTATATGACTGGGAACTGCCTACACGTCTAGTTGCCCGTATAACATATATTTTTCCTCATTATTATTTTTCTCACCCTGGAATAAACTAAATAATTCTGAACTAGAATTAGAATAAAGACCTACATTTACTATTTTTTCGTATAATAACATAAGCCTAGACTTGTTTTGGTTATATAATCTGGAGCAATGGAAACATCCTCTGTTTCTACTGGTTCATGAAGAAAATTCCTTGCATATTTACAATGAAAAGATGGAAAATCTTAAAGGTATCTATATAAGAGGTACAGTGAATTCTGGCATGAACATTTGGTGCAAATGCACCTTGGTATATAGCACTGACAGCTCCTGGATGTGAGCTAATTGACCTACTGTTTCAGTGGAGGCATTTTATTCCATCCTTGAGCACTAGAATTTAAAAAAAATGGCATTCTGACAAAATTTTTAGTTCATATAAATACAGTAAAAGAGAAAATGGAATTTGTATTGGTGTTTTTCATTATATGTTTATTTATAAATCCACATATTAAAAAGAATCTGACCCATTACAACATGCACAAATTTTGTTTGGAACACTATTAATCCATAATGTCTTATTGTAGACAATTTATTTCCTCTTAAGAACAAGTACCTTGTAAAAAGATGCTGTGTGTGTCTTACTGTAGGGCTTGTTCCATCCTTCCCTTTCTGTCAAAAGCAAAAACAGAATAGTGAGTGAAAAATGTTTCTCTACATAGAGATTGGGGTGTGCTCTTTATTTTCAAAATGGAGAAGGAAATTTTTCATAATAGGAGAAAGCTTATCAAAACTGTAAAAAAGGAAATGTTTTATCTTCCCTTATAATTCCTCATATTTTTACGATATAACAATTGAATACATTTTTGTGCAATGACAGCAAGAGTCATTTATTAAATAGAAGTCAACGTTACCAAAAATACACACTTGCAGTTTGCTTGGTTTGGAATACATCGTTGAAAACATTGAGATAATGAGAATCAAGACAAAAAGAAATGCAAATTATAACCATCTAATAAAATCACAGAGAAGTCATTGGTTCGTATTAAGAATATAGCAGTCATGTTGATACAGTGCCTGAATAGAAACATGCAAATCATAATACATGAATAAAACTTTACTGTTAAATATGTTTCAAACAAACTAAAAAATAAGAGGGTTGAGCATCTTTTTTTTAAAGGAAACATTTTACAATATATTTAAATAATTGTAAAAATCACTATTTTTTTAACTTACTAATTCCCTCCTGCCCCAGCATCTTGAAGAAATAACAGTAATACCTCTGTTCAAAATTCTTCTCAAAATACTATGCATATTGATAACTTACAAGTCTGCTTCTTTTTCTCAAAATTATTAACACCAAAAGACCTTTTTTACTGAAATACCTTGATTTATTAACACAAATCTCAGAATTTTTGGCAATGGTTCTATATTAAAACATTTGTATTTATTCAGCAATTATCAGTTATTCCAGGGTAGTGACTCATAAGCTATTGCTTTTTCTTGCCACTAAAATTGCATTTCTTTCAAAATCATTTCCTAGTAATGGGATATTCATGCAGACACCCTTCTATGAGAGTTTAAGTATACGGTGAGAATTTCCAAAAGCCTTTCTGCTTCACCACTTTGCTGTTAGCAAATGCTCAGTCCTCAGAGATCAGAGAGGCTAGAAGAGATAGCATCAAATCCTTCTTCCTTGTGGCTTAGTGTGACAGGGAATGAGACTTTTGGCTCACCAGTGAGATAGGATAGTTTTCAAGAAACCTGTCTTTCTTCTTATAGGGATTTAGTGGGCTTTTGACAGTAGTGTTACTCTGTGCATGCAGCAGGTTCTGCAACTTCATTTTCTTACAATCTGAGATGTTTTGCTGCCTGTGCTCAAAGCCAACTCTAATATCATGTCTCTCTTTTTCTGGAAGATGAGCTGTGAGAAGGTTCGTTAGGGGTATCCTCCCTGCTTTGCTCAGGAGCCACTTCTAGTCTCAGGCTTTGGCCCTTACTTGGGCTCCACTGCAGGGTTGCCTGTGCCTGGCCATATATCTCCCTGATCCTAAATATGGACCTGCTGGTAAACTTGACATTCTGGCTTGACCTCAGACCTTTCTCAACACCTTGGACTCATTTAGCTACCCTGAATCTTGTTTGAACCTAGTTAGTTCTATTGGAATGTCTCTGCTCAGGGGCAGTTGTAGGGATCAAGCTCCCTCAGGAACTGTGGGCACTGCTGGTGCACCCAGGGTTTGACACTGATGTCTGTCCTAAACTCAAGGAATAGTTTGAATAACATTTTTAGAAACCCAGGGAATCTTAAGGATTATCAGTTTACAGAAGAAACTTTTACATTGGATAAATACTAGCAATTTGCTAATTGTTTTAATTACTTTGCTATACTATGTATTAAAATTCTCACTGTCTTTGTTAAATACTTTCATGAATCACTGAATATGTCTGTCACTAAACAGAATGGTCGGTTTTTTATCTATTTATTTATTTATTTATAATTGGTAAAGAGAACAAGGATATATATTTACTCTTCCCATGATAGTAATCAGTAGATTATATTATGGAATGACTTATGTTCAATTTAGTTAGTCAATATTCAAATTAGATGGAGAAAGATGCATTTCAGAAATGCTGCATCTATGTGCAAAAATATTCCATGAAACATGAGTCTCAGAACTCAAAAGAGGAGCAATAGTACTCCAACATCAGACCATAAAGACCATATTTAATGACTGTTAACAAAGCACAGTGATAATGCAAATAAGTCCTCCGCCCTTTTTTTTTTTTTTATGTGGAGTATTAAAAATAATGACTATACATAACAATCACTGTTGCTTACTGTATGTGAGAGATATAAACCAGATGATTAACTGAGTGTTTTTTAATGATTACCTAATTGTAAGAAATTATGAAGTAGGATATTGTTTATTAAAGACTTATGTTAAGCTTAGTAAAGGNATATTTGATTGGTTTTTTACATAGAGAGTATATGCATTATTTGCATTTGTCTCCTATATTCTAAAAAATATAATTACTATATGGTTGGATGCTATGAATAACTACTAAATGATACCTATGCTCTGTAATATTGACATTACTCATTGTCTATAAATATTGATCACTCTTAATGCATTTATCAATCTGTAAGGTGTGTTTTTTTAAGTAGCAAGAGCACTGCCCTGGAACATATGCTCTAAAATAAATCCTCTTGTTTTTTATTCTGTGTGTTTTAATCTCACTCAAGTATCTGGGAAGTCTAATATTTTTTCCTTTGCTTCCTTCCATTGTCTGCCATTGCAGCTGAAACACTGAATATTCACAAATAAAGTTATAAGATGATCAGAAGTGACAGTTAAATGAACTGGCATTCTATTTACAAGGTCATTTGCAATTTCCATTGTGTCTAATTCACCTGAATTCAGACAGTTGTCAAGACAAAAGGACAACTCTGAAAGATTCTCTTCTGGAATAAGGCCCTTCTATGGGTACTTTTTTGAGGGTGGTGATCTTGGTATTTTCATGGATTCATTTAAATGCATCTTTTTTGTTGACGCTTTTACTTAGAATGACTTTCATTATTCTCCTCTTTAATGAGGTACTGGGGGGTTTGATCCAAATAAAAACATAATAATCTGATATGGATTTTCAAACTATGGTAAGAATATTATAAGCACTCTTTTTGCTCCTTGCATATCAGTACTGGAAACTGTAGCACACATATGCATGGAATGGAGAATAAGATTACAGAGAGATAGCCAAGAAAAGATTTAATAAGTAGATATAAAAAGATAGGACAAGACTGCAGTAATCAGGTGCAAGGCTCAACCACACTTGTGTACTGACCAGCCCCATTTCACATGTGACTGACCCTTTTATATCTTTTTCTGCCTAGAGACTAGAAGTGTGTTAGAAGTAAATGTAAACTTTTTTCCCTATTATTTGTTTTTCTCCACTTGAAAATTATACTGGATCATAATGTAAGGTCTTTCTGCATTTGTGAATTAATAGAAGCAAGCAATGAAAAATAATGGAAGAGTCTAGGAAAAAAGCAGCATTTAAACCAACAATCATTTATCTGAAGGAGATCTATAGCCTTGGAGAAGATAGAATCAGATGTCTGTTCTTTTGACCTTTCCTAAATGCCCGGTGACTTAAATATAGAACAAATGTTTTTCTTTACAGTGTAGACACAAACCACAGAGGGAAGCGTAGCTGTCAGCAAGAATGAAATCCCTGAAGGAAAGAAGATGCAAGCTACAGGGAAATAAAAAGGAGAGGAAAAATATCCACATAGTAGGCCACTTTATAATGGAAAATCAAAGAAAAATCAAGAGAAGTTGGCAACATAACACAGGTTTTGAAAACCAAGATTTCTCAAATAAGTTAATCTACTACTTTTGGAAGTCATTACGTTTAAAAAATGATTTATTTATTTATTTATCATTTAGTGGCATAATATATATACTATGGCAATTAAAGTCCAAAACCCAACTGGTAGACTGGCAGTCTTACTTCATCTCTAGTGGTCAGGATCCTACAGGTAAGTGTCCTGTTGTGGACTATACCAGCAAATAGAAGCAGTCCAGGAGATCTGTTAAGTTTATCTCCATGACAAGCTCACAGAATCATAGAATAGTTTGGGTTGGAAAGGACCTTTAAAGGTCATCTATTCCAACTCCCCTTCAATGAGCAGGGACATCTTCAACTAGATCAAGGTGCTCAGAGCCCCGTCCAGCCTGACCTTGAATGCAGGGATGGGGCATCTACCACCTCTCTAGGCAACCTGTTCCAGTATCTCACCACCCTCATCATAAAAAAATTATTCCTTATATCCAGTCTAAGTCTATCCTCTTATAGTTTAAGAACTATTACCCCTTGTCCGATCGCAACAGGCCCTACTAAAAAGTTTGTCCCCATCTTTCTTATAAGCCCACTTTAATTATTGTAAGGCTGCAATAAGGTCTTCCCAGAGCCCTCACTTCTTCAGGTTGAACAACACCAACTCTCTCCACCTGTTCTCATAGGAGAGGTGTTTCAGCCTCTTGATTATTTTTGTGGCCCTCCTCTGGACCTGCTCCAACAGGTCCATGTCTTTCCTGTGTTGAGGACTGCAGAGCTGGACACAGTACTCCAGGTGGGGTCTCACCAGGGCAGAGTAGAGGGGCAGAATCACCTCCCTCAACCTGCTGACCACACTTCTTTTGATGCAGCCCCAGGATATGGCTGACTTTCTGGACTACAAGTGCACATTGCCCGATCATGTCCAGCTTTTCTTCCACCAGTACCCCCAGATCCTTCTTATCAGGACTGTTCTCAATCCCTTCATTTCCCAACCTGTATTGATACAGAGGGTTGCCCTGACCATGTTCAGGATCTTGCACTTGGCCTTGTTGAACCTCATGAGGTTCACATGGGCCCACTTCTCAAGGTTGTCCAGGTTCCCCTGGATGGCATCCCTCAAGTATGTGAATTTCACCACTCAGCTTGATGTCATCTGCAAACTTGATGAGGATGCACTTGATCCCACTGTCACTGATGAAGATATTAAACAGTACTGCTCCCAATACAGACCCCTGAGGGACACCATTCATCACTGATCTCCATCTGGACATTGAGTCATTGACAACTACTTTCTGGATGTGACCCCATCCCTGCGCCCTGGACTGCTAGTGGGGAGAATGTAGAGAAGTTGGGAGCAAAGCTGAGCCTAAGAAGAAGGGAGGGGTGAGGGGAAGGTGGTTTTTTTTAAAATTTGGTTGTATTTCTCAATTCCTACTCTGGATTGGTAAATTAGTGGTGGTGGTGTTCAAATTAAATTGATGATTTTCCTTTTTTCACAAATCGAGTCTGTCTCTTGCCCATGACCATAATTGATAAGTCATCCTTCCCTGTCCTTGTCTTGATATCTGAGCCTTTTTTATGTTTTCTCTGGTGGGGAGGAGTGAGCAAGTGGCCATGTGGTGGTCGGTTGCCTGCTAGCCTTAAATCATGACAGGCTAACACATCTATAAAAGCCCTTCTTATTATTCTTTGCATCTCCTGACAAGTTCAGCTCCAGCTGCACCTTGACCTTCCTGATCCCATCCTTACACAACTGGGCAGTGTCCCTGTATTCTTCCCAGGATACCTGTGCCTGCTTCCACTGCCTGTTCATTGCCATTCAGTTTAACCAGCAGGTCCTGACTCAATCATGCCAGTCTCTTCCTTCCTTTCCTGTTTTCTTACACCTGGAGATTGAGAGCTCTTGCACTATATGGAAAGTGTCCTTAAAGAGCTGCCAGATTCATTCGGCTCCTTTTTCCCCAAAGGCAGTTTCCAATGGGTTCCTATTGACTAAATGGTCCAACAGCTGGAAGTTTGTGTCCCTCAAATTCAAGGTCCTGACTTTACTCTTTGCCTGATTCATATCCCTTAGGACTGAGAACTCCACCAGCGCATGATCACTGCAGCCCAGACGGCCTCCAATCTTGATGTTACTTTTTATCTCACTTGTGTTGGTGACCAGCAAGCCCAATATCACATCCCCTCTGTTAGGACTGTCTATTACCTGGCTTAAGAAGTTATCCTCGATGCATTCCAAGAGCCTCTTGGATTGCCTACACTTGCCATGCTACTTTTCCAGTAGATGTTGGGGTGGTTGAAGAGCTCCATCAGAAAGAGAGCCTTGATCATGATGCTTCCTGTAGCTGGAGTAAGAAAACTTCGTCAATAGACTCCCCTTGATCGGGCAGCCTGTAGTATACACGAACCACAAGGTTCCTTTTTTGCCTTTGGTTTTAATTCTTACCTGTATTGTTTCAACCTGCTCATGGCTATTCTTCAGAGACAGCTCTTCACAATCTATCCAGTTCTTGATGGGAAATCCCTCTGCCCCTCCTTCTTTATTTGTCCCTTCTGAACAACCTGTAGCCATTGATAGTCGCACTGCAGTCATGGGATTCCTCTCACTATATTTCAGTAATGGCAACTAGGTTGTAGCTTTCTAGCAGCATGGTGGCTTCCAACTCCTCCTGTTTTTTGCTCATGTTGCATGCATTGGTGTAGAGGCACTTTAGCTGGGGTGTTGACCATGACACTTTCTTAAAGGAACACACCTTAATTCCGTTGAGGTATTTCACCGATACTTCCCTCTTGGCTCCTATTACCTCAGGAGCCCCTGGCTCATCTCTGTAAGACTTCAAGTGTGCTCCAGTGTACCCAGCGTGTCTCAGAATAACAACCTGAGGGCCCTCACTAACACCTTATCCCTCTAACATTGGTGTGTTGTCCATGGGCAAGCCTACTATTATTCCTCTCCTCCTTCAAGTCTAGTTTAAACCTCTGTCAACGAGCCCTGCTACCTTGTGAACAAAGACCCTCTTCCCCCTTTGAGAAAGGTGAATCCCATCCAATGCTAACAGTTCTGGCTCTGTATAGACCATGCCATTATCAAAAAACCCTAAATTGCAGCATTGACACCAGCTACAGAACCATGTGTTAATAGACTGGGCTCATCTGTTTTATCCAATGTAACTACCCGCAAGTGGAAGGATAGATGAAAAAATTACCTATGCTCAAGATTCCCTTAATGACCACCCCAAGACCCTGAAGTTTCTTTTGATTGCCCTTGGACTATGCATTATGGTTTCATCACCAACCAGATGGAAGAGCAATAATGAGTTCAAGGGCCATACCAGGCTAAGAAGTTTCCTAGTGATGTCCTTAACCCAGGCCGCAGCGATGCTGCAAACTTCCCTAAGAGGAGGGTCTATCTGGCATATTTGGCTCTCTGTTCTGTTCAGAAGGGAGACACCCACAACTGTAACCTCTTTTTTCTTCCTCATTGAAGTGGTTGTGATACAGGGACTAGGCGTTTCTGACCTTGGCAACATCTCTGGTGTAGATGGAACATTGTCCATGTCATCCATTTACTGAGCTTCCACATCCACAGCTTCATACCTGTTGTACAGAGGTACCCGGAAAGGTGAGGTAGACAAGCAGGGGGTTTGTCTGCTGCCCCAAGTGTGGACTTGTTTCCATTCACTCCTTTCCTTTAAGCTATTGCCTTCTGTCTGGTGGGAGGATGATACAGGATCCCCTTTATCTTTTTTTTTTTTTTTTTTTTTTTTTTTT
>ML997843.1:5425381-5445002 GCA_010365825.1 Otus sunia | reverse complement strand
TTTTTTTTTTTTTTTTTTTTCTGGTGGAGGTTCCTGTTTCTGTCTCAGGGAGGGTAGAGCATGCTTCGATGTTTATCTCTTTCTCAGGTTCCCTGATGATCCTTAACCTATTTCCTCCTGTAGCTCTGCCACCAGGCTGAGCAGATTGTCCACTTGTTCACACAGCTGTTCTCACTACTGACATCCATTACTAGTGAAAGGCTCTGGCATACCCTGCAGCCTGAGACCTGGATCGCTGCATGTTTTTATGGGACCCGTGTCTGAGTTGCCACATCCATTCTGGCGAGGGCAGAGGACATGACTTTCTGCTAAGGAAACCATAGTTAAGTTCCTTTTGAGAGGGTGGGAAGGAGGTCTGAGAGAGACACCACTGATAAGGTCCATTCGTGCAGGGACCCAGGAATACCATAATTCTTGTTTATTACTAACTGTAGACCAAGTTTTAATATATTTTGCTATCTAAACATTGTGTATGCTAATACTTATTGCACCTAATGATTATCCAGACAGTAGGGTTAGTGACTATAAATCAGCACCTGAATTTTAAACCTTGGATTTTCTTCTTCACAGTCCTTTAGATGTCACTATTAAAAAAGACATAATATGCTGAGCAACCTGTTTATATTAGCTGACTCTCAATAATGAAAAGTCTCAGTACAGATATTTTTGTGAGAGTTTTTACTTCATCGTGACATAAAAAACCAAACCAAACACCCCCCCAAAAAAGAACAAAACCCTTATTTTACTGAACACTAATTAGCCCCCAATATTCAATGATTTTGACATCAAATACATGTATGTATTTTTTCCAAATATTTTTCAGATCAAAACCATATTGTACTGTAACATTGTTACAGCTAATGTCCTGAGTTTACGCAGCATAAAGTGCTAATTTGACAATCCAAATAATCACTTGGGTCACTGAAATTATAAAACATATAGTATCATATAGTACTTGCCACCTGTAAAATATTTTAAAGAATAATTTACTTGTTTTGATAATGTTATGTTGCCATTTTATAAGACTAAATAAGTAAATATTATTTTACATACTGGGACTACACATGTCACGAAAGTTACTCCTTCCCCTATCACTAACAGATTTGGAAATCATGTGTACAACATTCAGCAAAACTAATTACTGTGTTAAGATACCAACAGAAGTTTTTTTTTTTCTAATAAAATCAACTATAGGAAAGAAACAAAAAGGAACCTGAGAAGACTGTTGATGGAATTATACAGTTACTTACTAATGGTTTTAAGTTAAGCACAAAAATACATGCTATTGAGCATTTCCCCTCATCTCAGTTCAGTGACATTTGGCAGCATTTTGCTGAGTTTTTTGGTGCGGTTTTCACATTTGTATTGTAGAAACTGAGACAGTTCTACTGTTTTGTCCTTTGGTTTTCCCCTGACCTTCTTGTGGTAGGGTTGTAATGCTGTGTTTCAGTCCTTTCCAAATATTTTTCTCAAACTTGATAATTTTAAGTCTATGATGGTTTAAGTTTGGCATGTTTGTTGATTTTCTGAGATGAAAAAAATTTTCTAGTGTTTTTACAATCTTAAAATAAGCAACACATTATTATTATTGTTATTATTGTTATTATTTATAACAATTATTAATTATTCAACGCAACAGAAATGTCTTCATAACCATGAAAACTCAATGGATTTCATAAGATCTTTCTTTCAGTGGAAAGTGCTAAGCACATATTGTAATTGACAATTGAAACTATCAAGGTATCATCAGAAAAGCAATTCTGAGCAGATGTAAAATATACATTTTTTCTTTTCACGGTCCCAGTTGGTAGTTGGTGATACTGACAAGCTGTGATTCTTTATGTTCAACAAAGCCTTTAGCTTTCAAGATGTTATACAGTAATGGCTTCCCGATAAGAGACGAAATTCATATTTTAATGATGCTATCTTGAGATATTGACATCTTGCATAACTGTAGATAAATGACAGAAAATTTTGAGCCATCTTGTTTAAAACCAGTAAATGTCATATAGTTAATTGACAGAAGAAAGAAAATACTATTTTAGTGGATCACTGACTAGATAAATAGCTTTTATTTTTACAATTTATATCAATAAATTATATAAAGCAAAGATAAGCATTATCTAAAGTAGTGGTATAACAAATGCAGATGAGAGTGAAAAGGAAGTAAGTACAAATTATTCAGTCAATTGGGTTTCATATCATTAATTCATAGTCACTTCAATCAGAGCTTAAAATAAGTAATTTTAAGTAATTTTACCTCACGATGAATGACTCTTTTTTATTGTACTTTCATTACTATTCTTTCTAGGCTACTCTGAAATGTTTCAAGTGATGGAATTTCTGCCATTTCTCCTAGGAGTGTACTTCCCACCCCACATATCTCATTGTCAACAATATTTTCTTAATGTCTTTTTTTAAAAAAAAAAACTTTAAATTACTACCAGAATATTCCTTCTACATTCTGAAATAATTCCTTAAATGAGTTATAGGTTCTTTATATTTTGTGAAGTGTGGATTGCTTCCCTCTTTGCATTAGTTTGATTCTTCCCTAATAAATCCTACTTAAGCAGCCCTCACTCATATGTCTAATCTCCCTGGAACTGATTATTTATCTTTCTTGTAAGTGTTCCACCTTTTAGTATAGCATCAACTATGAATCATATTCAGGCAGTGCTCTGTAAATCTTCCAGAACATTAATGAGGATATTAAATAAGACTGGGCCTAAGATAATTTCCCTTTGTTCCTCATCAGCACATTCTTCCAATACAAAAGCAATAGCTTGTCATTTTTAATAGCATTTCCTTTTATTAAAAATCCTTCATCAAGATATTAACTCATGATATTATTCATTATCAAGATCTTTATTCTAATTTAAACTTCACTGCATAACTAAAATCTATATATACTACATGTAAATTCTTGCTTTATCGATTAATGTACAAGTTTCAAAAAAGCAATAATATTTTGTTTTCAAAAGCTCTTCAATCACAGATATATTATCCTTTCTAAAAGTCCTATTTCTTTTAATCTCTTTGCTCTGTTAATTTTATTTTTTGGCTGCTTATAGAATAGATTTTTGTGTAAATTAGCATACCTGTTCTCTGTGGAACCAGCTGAGATAAAAGAGATTTTCTGCCAGATTATTATTCAGATAACTCAATGTCATCAATTTGATTTTGAAACTGTACCTGTCTTTTATTTTAAAGGAACAAGTTAAGGTAGGTTTGACTTATTTGGAATTTCTATTACATACAGTTAATTCAATTATATACACATAGAATTCTACTGTCTTCTTTTCAAATGAGTTTCTGATTTAATTTGCTGTTGATACTTCTTTGCTGATATGAACTGATCAAAATAGTTTTCTTTATTAGTTAATTTTGGTTACAACTCCTGCCAATTTTTAATCCGAAAGATAAGTTTAAGATTTCTTCTTAGAAGAAGCAATCAATTTAATTGGAATATTTTAATTTATGATGCTTACATTAAGCTTCTTTTCTTTGAGATCCCTGAAATAATCTTCAATTCTTTTAACTCTTCCTTTGCTGACCCTGTTTTTATTTTTACTATCATTACAGCAAATTTTACAAAATTTGTCATATATTGTGACCATGTTATAACACAATTTATCATAATACTGTATCATAATTTAACCTGATAACATAATGTTATCATTTATGTTGGATTTGCTGATCATCATCTTCAAAAGAAGATTTCAGATTATTTACTGTTTTTTTAAAGGGGCTTTAACTTTGTGATCAAGAGCTGTATTGCCATTTTCCTTCAAGCTCACACGTTTTTTTCCGTTAACTACATTTTTTGTAGTGCTTATTAATTTTAAACACCTCCAACTACACATTTTTCTTCATCTTCCTCACTGGGTTCATATTCTATTACTCTTTAACATGTCTGTCTCTCCTACATAGACATTTTGAGATATTTTCTGAGAGAAACTTTCTGTTCAACTGGGATGTCCATTTGATCAAATATATCTCCCTTTTTGTCTTTAACAGAGTTCACCTGTCTTTCAAGATTTCTTGCTTTTTGTTCTAGATCAAAGAGTGAAAACTTTGTAGATAGAAGTTATGGTTTCTGAGAGCCAATTTGTACTGCAGTCCTACTCCATTTTTGCTCTGTGACCTTTTAAAAGTAATTTAAAATAACCTTTGTCAGTATATTTTGTCAAAATTAAAATTTTTTTTTTTTCATTTTCAGAGTGCATTTTGTGTTTTGAAGCACTGTTTTTTTCAGGGACTAGCTTATTTTAAATAGAATGTCTACAATTAAATCACACCATCTTCCAAATCAGGATACTTTGCTGTGCATCAAGTGAATAAAGTAAGTAATTAAAATCAGTCATAATATTTGTTTCCAGATGTGTAACTTCATTGTTGATGGTGTAAGTTACATGGTATTTCTTTTACTTAGAACATCACAGATAGCTAGCTAACCGTCTTTTCTAGAAAGTTTTCTCTCCAAAATCAGAAGAAATGCCAACACAGTGTAGCACTCAAGCTATTAGCATCTACTATAATTAGTAGAATCTTTCTCTTCCAGATTGCAATAGAGTTGATCTAAAATAATCTATAAATTCTCTAAAATATTTAAGACTTCCTTAAAATTTGATCAGAGCAGTAATTTAAAATCTCTCTTTAAAAATTGAAATGCAAACTTCATCTCTGTAAAAGTAGAACCAGCTGTTCAACATAAATTAGTCTAACAGGTGTTTATTATGCATGCATTGTCTTTTTCTTTTCTTATTTCAGCATAAATTCTAATCTGTTCACACAGTAAAGCCACTTCAGATTGATAACTCAGCTATAAACTAATTAATTAATTGCTCTGTTTCTCTGGTTTAGTTAAATCAGACAAATGAGAGCTGGAGTTGGTGCAAAAGAGGAAATCAACATATGTCCAGGAGGAATGAGCAGTACCTTACTCTTGGGAAGCATCAAGTTGTCTCAAGCTGTGTAAAGCTTCATCCCAAAGGTGACAGAATCGTCAGACAATGTTTTTGTCGCTTATCTTAGCAGAGGGACTTCTTCTATTAAGGTAGGTGTGACTTCCGAAACTCAGAAGTTTCCAGACTTCATGCTTAAATCTGCATAAGTTTGACCCTAGCAGTCAACAGTCTTTGATAACAAGATAACCCAAACTTTTAATCTGGTTATTTTCATTTCAGTGAAATCCAGTCTAGTGTTATTTCCTTTTTGACTTCAATTAAATGTTGTAATTTGAGTTTTTCTCCAACTGCTTTTTGTAACGATGTGATCTTCATCCTTAGCGATTAAATATATTTATTTAATTTAGAGTCCTGTCATTGAGTGTCAATTTCAGAGTGAATTAAGGTTTTAAAATTAAAACAGGCATAGAGATATGAGAAATAATGAAATAGCAAATGGATAATATTTTTCATGTTTTACAAACTATTTAGCCCTTTTGTCTATCACATGAAATAGGTGATGCAACAATAATAGAAATTGTACCATATCAGTGATGCATTGGAATACTCTTTTAATAAAGAAGTTTTTATTTAAAAGAAAAAAGTACAGAAAGATATGCAGGTTATCAAGCTATGCTGTAAATAATATGCTTCTGCTATATAGTAGGCATTTTTGTGAAATACGGACAGTACTTCACTATTCTTCTATTGAAAGTGTTTGAGA
This sequence comes from Otus sunia, assembly GCA_010365825.1. NCBI lineage: Eukaryota > Metazoa > Chordata > Aves > Strigiformes > Strigidae > Otus > Otus sunia. Next base: position 5,439,332 of record ML997843.1, on the reverse strand, counting down.
GAATGACACTTTGTTTGATTCTAGAGGAGCCACAAAAAGTGGAGCCAAAGGATCCAGAATCTGAAGAAGGTCTGAAAATTTCAGTAATTTTACACTGATTTGAGATGTGTATTTTAAGACAAACAACTGTTAATTTAGCAAATGCAATATAATTACTGAATTTAAAAGTTGACATTTCATTTCTAAATAATATGTATTTTTCTCTTTGTAATATGAATCTTATATACTTTTACTGTCTTTCCTTCTTGTGATCTCCTTCTATGACAGGGCGACCTGCTTATTGAATGAGGGAAAGGCTGTGGATGTTGTTTACCTTGACTTCAGTAAGGCCTTTGACACCATTTTCCACAACATTCTCCTGGCGAAACTGGCTGCTTGCTGCTTGGGTGATCACACTCTTTACTGGGTAAACAACTGTCTGGATGGCTGGGCCCAAAGAGTTGTGGTGAATGGAGTTAAATCCAGTTGGTGGCCGGTCACAAGTGGTGTCCCCAGGGCTTGGTTTTGGGGCCACTCCATCTTTACTGATGATCTGGATGAGGGGATCAAGTGTGCCCTCAGTAAGTTTACAGATGACACCAAGTTGGGTGGGAGTGTTGATCTGCTCAAGGGTAGGGAGGCTCTGCAGAGAGACCTGGACAGGCTGGAGGGATGGGCTAAGGCCAACTGGAGGAGTTTCAATACGGCCAAATGCTGGGTGCTGCACTTGGGCCACAACAACCCCCAGCAGCACTACAGACTTGGGGAGGAGTGGATGGAGAGCTGCCAGTCAGAGAGGGACCTGGGGGTGTTGATTGACAGCTGGCTGAACAGGAGCCAGCAGTGTGCCCAGGTGGCCAAGAAGGCCAATGGCATCCTGGCTTGTATCAGCAATAGCGTGGCCAGCAGGGACAGGGAAGTGATCTTACCCCTGTACTCGGCACTGGTGAGGCCGCACCTCGATTCCTGTGTTCAGTTTTGGGCCCCTCACTACAAAAAGGACATTGAATGACTCGAGCGTGTCCAGAGAAGGGCAACGAAGCTGGTGCAGGGTCTGGAGCACATGTCGTACGAGGAGCGGCTGAGGGAACTGGGGTTGTTTAGTCTGGAGAAGAGGAGGCTGAGGGGAGACCTCATCACCCTCTACAACTACCTGAAAGGAGGTTGCAGAGAACTGGGGATGAGTCTCTTTAACCAAGTAACAAGCGATAGGACAAGAGGGAATGGCCTCAAGTTGCTCCAGGGAAGGTTTAGACTGGATATTAGGAAGCATTTCTTTACAGAACGGGTTGTTAGGCGTTGGAATGGGCTGCCCAGGGAGGTGGTGGAGTCCCCATCCCTGGAGTTGTTTAAGAGTAGGGTCGACATAGTGCTGAAGGATATGGTGTAGTTGTGAACTGTTAATGTTGGGTTGATGGTTGGACTGATGATCTTCAAGGTCTTTTCCAACCTAGATGATTCTGTGATTCTTTAAAATGGCAGTGTTGTCTATACATTACCAGATCAATTAAATGGGAGGGGTAAGTACCATTTCTGTGTTAACTTTTTAATGGTATTTGCATTGGTTGTTTTCATTATGATTAAAACTCTATATAGCTAATATGTTGATGTAAATACTCTAAATTACATACATTTGATGTAAATTATTAATTCCATGCTCCTATAGAATGCTCATTTTTGCTGTGTTCTTTATCAGAGTTCCTCTAGTACCAAAATAGAAGATATAAAACGCTGCATTTCAGAACAATATTGTTGCATAAAGAATAGAACAAAGCAAAATGATGTTTCTAAACACTTTAGAAGTTTAATAAAGTATCAATTCCTTTTTCGTTAAAATCTCATAGACTGGACCCATCTTTATTCTGTGTCTAAAATAATGCACCATACCTCCACATGCCTTAACCTGCTGTGAGAGACTGAAATGTCATATGACTGTCTCAAAGCTTGCTTGTGTCTGTGTAAACCTCAAGGACAAGCTCCGGCAGCCTGTGGAGTGTTGCCCAGGGAAGCAGGAATGTGTTGAAGGATGCACCCCCCAGTTCTTCGTGGTTATCAGACTCCTTAGATAAGCCTCAAAGGGGCAGAAGTGTACTGACCTGGCCCCATTGTGTAGCCATTTGTGGCTCTATTGTGTACACCAGACACCATGCATGCATTGCTAATGAACTGATAAGAGGTGATCATTTCTGCCCCTGAAGCTGGATGAGCAAAAACTTGTGGGACTAGAGAAAAAAAAAAATAAAGGTGGGCAGATATGGTAATCAGCAGATACAATGAACTTATAAAGGGAACAGAAAACCTTGCTCTGTGTGCATTCACCATTGAAGCCAGATCTGTGTGCACCCACCACTAAAGAACTGAAGACTGAGGACCAACGGGATGCCACTGGATCCATGGTGGTTACTATTCTTGCAGCCCTATTGCTATCCTTGTTTTATATCTGTCTTTTCCTTCCATTCTGTCCTATCACTACCTCTCTTTACTTTTTTAACAATAGAAACCTGATTTTAGTATATGGCATTTGATCTCGTTTGTGTCTTAATCTCACTCTTGGGATCATATAGAAACCTCCCCTGACATTGGATCGGGACACCTACTTCAAAAGTTAATGTCATAAAATGGGGAATGTACATCTAGTGACATCTTGAAACAACAAAAAATTAATAAGGAGAAATTAGAAGGAAATTATTCTGTAGGATTTTTCAAGAATTCCTGATATGTAATAATAGATTCCAGGTATGAAATTCAGTGCTGTAATTATATTCATAAGGAAAAATACACCTCGCTGACTAATAAATTAGAATGATATCATAGAATGGTTTGGGTTGGAAGGGACCTTAAAAATCATCTAGTTTCAACCCTCTTGCTATGGGCAAGGACACCTTGCACTAGACCAGGTTGCTCAAAGCCCCATGCGACCTGGCCTTGACACTGCCAAGGAGGGGGCATCTACAACTTTTATAGGAAACATGTTCCAGTGTCACACCATCCTCACAGAAAAGAAATTTCTTCCTTATACCTAATTCTATTCTCTTTCAGTTTAATACTGTTTCCCTTCATCATATCACTACACTCCCTCAGAAAGAGTCCTCCCCCATCTTCCCTGTAGGCCCCCCTGGAGTACTGGAAGGCTGCTATAAGGTCTCCCTTAAGCCTTCTCTTCTCCAGGCCGAACAACCCCAACTCTCTCAGCTTGTCCTCATAAGGTACGTCCTCCGGGCCCCTGATCATCTTCACGGTCCTCCTCTGGTCCTGATCCAACAGGAACAGGTCCATGTCTTTCTTATGCTGGGAGCCACAGAGTTTAAGGGATTACTCCCAGAGGGGTCTCAGGAGAACAGACTACAAGGGGAGAATGATATCTTTCGACCTGCTGGTCACACTTCTCTTGATCCATCCCAGGATACAGCTGGCTTCCTGGGCTGCAGGTCACATTTCTGGCTCATATTCAGTTTTCCATCCACTAATAACCCCAACTCCTTTTCTGCAGAGCTGCTGTCCAGTCATTATCCACCCAGCCTGCATTTGTGTTTAGGATTGCCCCCACCCACGTGCAGGACCTTGCACTTGGACTTGTTGAACTTCATGAGGTTTGCACAGGCCCAACTCTCAAGCCTGTCAAGGTCCCTCTAGATGGCATCCCTTCCCTCCAGCTTGTTGACCGCACCACACAGCTCAGTGTCATTGGCAAACTTGCTGAGGGTGCAATCAATCTCACTGTTCATATCATGGACAAATATCTTAAACAACACTGGTCTCAACACAACCTCTAAGGACCACCACTCATCATTATTCTCCACTTGGACATTGAGAAATTGACTCCAATCCTTTGAGTGTGACCATCCATCCAGTTTCTTATCCACCTAGTGGTCCACCAATCAAGTCCATGTCTCTCCAATTTAGAGACAAGGATGTCATGCGGGACAGTGTCAAATGCTTTGCATGAGTCTAGGTAGATGACATCTGTTGCTCTTCCCTTATCCACCAATGCTGTAACCCCATCGTAGAAGACCATCAAATTTGTCAGATTTACCCTTATTAAGCTGTGTTGGCTGTCACCCATCACCTTCGTATTTTCCATGTGCCCTTACATAGTTTCCAGGAGGATCCACTCCATGATCTTGCCAGGCACAGAGGTGAGACTGACTGGCCTGTAGGTTCCAGCTCTTCTTTTTTTTACCTTTTTAAAAATGAGGATTACGTTTCACCTTTTCCAGTTGGCAGGAACTTCATCAGACTGCCATAGCTTCTCAAACATGATGGATAGTGGCTTAGCCACTTCATCCAACAGTTCCTTCAGGACTTGGGGACGCATCTCATCATGTCTCATGGACTTGTGTACTTTCAGGTTCCTTTGATTGTCTCAGACCTGATCTTCTCCTACAGTGGGCAGTTCTTCATTCTCCCAGTCCCTGCCTCTGCCTTCTGCAACTTTGGTGGTGTGGCTAGAGCACTTGCCATTGAAGACTGAGTCAAAAAAGTCATTGATTTGTTTCTCCATATCCTGGGTAACCAGGTCTGCCTTTTCCTTCCACAGAGTGCATGCAATGTCCCTAGTCTTTCTTTTATTACCAATGTACTTATAGAAGCTTTTCTTGATGCCCCTGACATCCCTGGCAAGATTTACTTTTATCACGTCTTTGGCCTTCTTAACCTGATCCCTGACTGCTCAGACAATTTCTCTGCATTCCTTCCAGGCTATCTGTCCTCACTTCCACCCTTGGTAAGTTTCTTTTTTGTGTTTGAGCTTGTCCAGGAGCTCCTTGTGCATCCATGTAGGCCTCCTGGAGTTTTTACCTGGCTTCCTTTTTGTTGGGATGCATCACTCCTGAGCTTGGAGGAGGTGATCCTGGAATACTGAGCAGCTTTCTCTTCCCTCCAGGGTTTTATCCTATGCTACTCTGCCAAGCCCTGAAGAGGACAAAACCTACTTTTCTGAAGTTCAGGGTAATGAAGTAAGAAAACTTGTGGGTTGAGATAAAGACAGTTTAATAGGTGACACAAAAACTCTGTGTACAGGCAAAGAAAAATAAGGAATTCCATCATAACTTTTCATCAGTAGGCAGATGTTTAGCCATCTCCATGAAAACAGGGCTCCATCATGCATAACACTTACTTGGGAATACAAATGCCATAACTCTGAACTTCCACCTCCCTGCCTTCCTGTAACTTTTACCATTATTTAGCAGATGTTATTTATTCTTCCAAGCCTTTCATCTTCTTGACTATGCCAAGATTTCTCAATTGTTTTGGAGAGCAACTATATTGTTCTACTTGTTAAAAGTGTCTTAGGCAGAGGGTTTTTTTTCTGTCCACACTGAAAACAAGAAACAAACAAATTTTTCCATATTTTCTATAGGTATGAAGTCTGTTTGGAGTAATAAACTTCTGTTATAAAATGCCAAGCTATTTTCAAGGGTTTAAAATGGAGACATTCAACTTTTGGTTACTTTATGCATCTAGTTTCTTATCTACCCTACAGCTGGAGGTTTTAGTGTTATTTTACAGATTTCTGCTTCTGTGTTTGCAACTTTTGTAACTATAGAGAACATCTCTGTCATAGTTTGAACTAGGCCGGTAGCTAATCACCACACAGTCAGTCACTTACTTTCCGCCCCCCTCCCTGGTGAAATAGGGGAGGGGAAAAAAAGAATAATTCATAGGTTGAATAAAAAAAAAACAGTTTAGTAATAGTAACAAAACAACAGTAAAAACAGGAAGTCTAAACCATTAATACACAATGCGGATGCTCACCACCCAGCTACCGGTACGCCCCCAACAGCAATTCTGACCACACCAAAGATCCTGTTGCACTGCCCGGAGAATGGGAATGAGAGGGCACGTGCATCCTTTATATACTGAGCATAATGTCACATGATATGGAATACTCCAGTGACAAATCCGGGCCCAGCCCTCTGGCTGTGGTCCCTTCCAGCTCAAGGAAAGTTAACTCTACCCTGGTCGAAACCAGGACAATCTCACCATGCTGGTGTTTTTTCTTCGTACACTAAGGCAGTGTGCATATACTCTACAACTGATTAAATCCATCAATAGCTGACATGTTCACTGTCCTGTACAGTGCTCATATTTCATTTCAGGTAAAATTCTTATATTAGTTAACACCTATTTTTCTTGTTTGAACTCCTTATGCTGAGATGAATGAGGTGGCACTAGTCCATATGTGGTATCTGAAAGATGCACTAGTATTTAACACTTTACATGGCAAGGTTTTGGTAGTGGGGGGGGCTACAGATGTGGTTTCTGGGAGAAGATGCCAGAAGCTGCTCCCATGTTGGACAGTCTGTTTCAGTTGGTTCTAAGACAGACCCGCTGCTGGCCAAAGCTGAACAAATCAGTGACGTTGACAGCATCTCTGTGATAACATATTTAAGAAAGGATGAAAAAATACTGTGCAGCAGCTGTGAGACAGCAGTGAGGAAGTATGAGAGAAACAGCTCTGCAGACACTGAGGTCAGTGAAGAAGGAGGGGGCGGACATGTTCCAAGTGCCAGAGCAGAGATTCCCCTGCAGTCCATGGAGAAGAACATGGGGAAGCAGGTTGTCCACCTGCAGCCCATGGAGAATCATGATGGAGCAGATATCCACTCTGAAGACCATGGAGGACCCCGCAGCAGGTGTATGTGCCCTGAAGTAATCTGTGATCCTGTGGATACCCCACCCTCGAGCAGGCTCCTGGCAGGAACTGTTGTCCATGGAGAGTAATTCACACAGGAGCAGGTTTTCTGTCAGTAGCTGTGTCCCCCTGGGGGACCCACACTGGAGCAGTTCTTGAAGAACTGAATCCCATGGGAAGGACCCATGTTGGAGAAGTTTGTGAAGGACTGTATCCAGTGGGAGAGACCCTACAATGGAGCAGGGAAAGACTGTAAAGAGGAAGGAAAAGCGGAGATGAAGTGTTATGGACTAACCACAACTCAATTCCCTGTCCCCCTGAACTGCTCAGGTGGGGATAAAGTAGAAGAGTTTAAAGGGAAGTTGAAACTGGGAGGAAGGGAGAGTTGAGGGGAAAGTGGTTTAGTTTTGTTCTTATTTCTCACTTTCTTATTCTGTTACAAGTAATTGGCAATAAATTAAATTAATTTCCCCAAGTCAAGTTTGGTTTGCCCATGGCTGTTACCAATTGGTAAGTAAACTCCCCGTCCTTATTTTGACCTACAATCCTTTTGTCATATTTTCTCCCTCTGTCCTGTTGATTGAGGGGGACTGATAGAGTAGCTTAGTAGTAAGCTGGCAGCCAGCCAGGTTCAACCCACCACAAACACATATGCAGGCCCAAAATGAAGCATCCAACATAAAATTTCAAAGTAGTTCTTGAATTAGCCAGACATATCGAGTTCAGCAAGCAGATCTGCCAAGGAGGGACTCAGCACTTAATGGCTTATGTGTAAGGGTACAGTGAAGAGGTGTTGTCTGAGGCTTCAGGGGACTGACAGAGATGGCACAACTATGGTGGATCTGTGTCACAACAGAGAGTCCCTGGCCTTCCTGGAGCAACTGTTCCAGTGCATCAGAGGCAGCTGCCCTGGTCTCAGGTTGTGGGCCATGCCTGGTGCTTCTCCCTGAGACAGGGTGTCACGCTATACAGAAGGCAGGACATCTTAGAGGCTACAATAAACAAATGGAAGATCACGTCTCCTAAACATGTGAGATCATAAAAGATTGTGGCTTCTGGCAAAAAGAGTGAGTCAGTGCCTGGTTCTTTGTATGATATTGCAGGCAAAGCTTTGTTTTTTCTGACTATAACACTCTCTCTGAGGAATTAAGACTACTGGGGAAAAATAAGATGCGTCTGATAAGATGATAATGCCTTTGCCAACAAGCTTGTCAACCTATTGAGAAGGGCTTTAAAATAGGTTCATTGATGGCTACTGAACAAAACCAAGGTGACTGGGAAGAGTCAGCATAGATTTACCAAGAGCAAATTGTACCTCAAGGACCTGGTTGCCTTCTTTAATAAGCTAACTGACTCTGTGAACAACTGGAGAGCAGTGGAAGCTGTTTATTCTGATTAATAAGGTTTTTGACATATATTCTTGTAGCCAAACTGGAAAGGTGAACTACAAAATGGAAAAGTGGCAGAAGTGCTGGCCTGAATGGACTGTGATTAGCTGTGTAGAATCCATCTGGATACCAGTTAACAGTGGTGCTCCTCAGAGATGAAGACTGAGGTCAGTACTGTTTAATGCCTTCATTAACGGTCTGAATGATGTGTTAGATTGCATCTTTAAAAAGTTTTATTCCTGATACCAAAGCATGTGAGGAGGACAGGGCTGATATAGAGGTATCTGAACAGGCTTCACAAATGGGCTGAAAGAAGCTACATGAAGTTCAACAAAGACAAATGTATGAATAATCCCATGAAGCTGGGGACCGAAAGGCTGGAAACTGTTTCTGCAGAAAAGGAGCTGTTGTCCTTGTGGACAACAGGATAACTACAAGTCAACAAGGTATGTTTGCAAGCAAGGAAAGCTATTGCATATTAGGCTGTATTAACAAGAGTAGAGACAGCAGGTAACCTCTATTTGGCAATTCCAGGAGGAAATTTATAGTACTGTATCCAGTTTTTAGTTCCCAGTAGAAAACACATATGAAAAAAAAAAAACATAGAAAGCTCAGTAGAGGGCCACAGAGGTGATTAGAGGCTTGAAGTATGTGACATACAGAAGAAAATGAGAAAATAGTTTCCTCAGCTTCATCTTCAACAACAGTGGAAGGTAGAAAGAAGATGGAACTAGAGCTCTTAGAGATGGCCCGCAAAGAAATGAAACATAATGGGGACAAGTTGCAGCAAAATAAATTTTCATTAGAAATTAGGAAAATTTACTCACAATGAGTGTGTTTAAATACTGGAACAGGTTACCCAGAGAGATTGTGGAATCTCTATCCTTGCAGATAGCCAAAATGGGACTGAATTTAACCTTAAATTGTTTTAACTTGGAAATATGATCTACCTTCAAAGCAGTTCTTGTTTTGAATAAAAGGAGGTTGAATTAGTCCCTTCCAACCTAAATTTTTTGTAACTCTGTGATTTTAAATGGCTCCTATATCTCAAAGACTTCTTTTCTTCAGTGATCCACTACATTTTAGCTAGCTGAAAAATTGTATGGCAATGTAATTTTGTCTGACAAATTCTGTAAATACAACTGTTGATGAAGATGACTTATAGATTTTTATAATGCATATGAATCAATTTAGACCCAAAAGTCAATTCAATATAAATGAAAACATGTCCACCAAATACTGTTTTTTAAGCTAAAGAGTGAGTATTCAAGAAAATGCATAAGAGACTAAGCAGTTTGTTCTCTTTTCTTCATTGTGTTTCCAGTTGGTTAATGTCTGTCTAAAGACGGCAAGGTTATCTTTCATCCTTGGAGGTCAAATACTTATTATTAAATGCATGGTCCACAGGGTACCAGATTTACCATATAACTCTAATGATCTGAATAAAAGAAATTTTTTTGGCCTTGAGATGGAGATGAACAGTAAAAGCAAATAGAGGTTTTTCTAATTTACATTCTGGGGATATTTCTGTTATTCACAAGACTTCAGAAAGATCCTCCACAAATTCACATTTTACTTATTCACAAGTTTTCAGCATTAACATAGAATAAAATGTCTTATGCATATATGCATAACTGTATAAAAGATTAAAAAACGCTATATAAAATAAAAGGACTTTAGAACATTTTTGTGTATGTAGCACCTTTTTTGTTTTCCAATTTTACTCTACATTCAAAACTTGTCTACAAAATATACATGTGTATTTTAAGCAATGTGGAAATTGTCTGAAAATGGTGATTATACAGTTCATTTATCATTATCATGAGTTTGTTTTATATATTAAAATCAACAAGGCATTTAAATGTTTAGCAGAAATAATCTATAATCATATATTCCAGTCTGAAAATGATAAAGAATTTGTTTTGACTAGTGTCAAAAAGTGTGTTAAGTGCTTCTTGAAAGAATCAGAACCAGTAAGCTATGTGAAAGCAGCTAACCATGTAATAAGAACTCCATTTGCAAGATGAGATAGAAGCATGTGACAGATGTATATATGCCAGCTGAACGTTAACTTTACTTAATGTACTGATAGCAGTTACTACTGTGTCACGTTTAGTGCAACCTAGTAGTGTATGTCAGCAAATAATAAAAGTTTCAGAGAAAAAGAAAATGTTTCAGTTATTTTTTTAATGGTGGGAATAAGTTTCAGATCCCAAATCAAACGCATATCACGTCTGTCTAAGTTATTCTTTGTTTAAGATTCCAACCATTTTCCTAGAAGGCTTCTGCTAAATAGGTTATTTTCTTAGTCTAAACTAAAATTGTCTTCTACATTATGTTGGGTAAAAATCTGTGTCCCTTCTCTGTCCTGCAGCATTAGATTTGATTCTGTTGGTGCCACTGAACACTTAAATATATTCTGCAGCTGACATATATCACTTAAAAGTATGATGTGCTCTGGCATGTTCCCATCCAAAATCCTTTTAACATGCCAGTTATATAGCAACAATAATACATTCCTTTGTGCTCAGAGATTTTGTTGCTACAGCATGGATAAATAGATAAACTCTTTGTGTCTGAGAATATGTGTCTTCTGAAGATGGGGTATATTTTCAAACCTGTCAGAAGAACAAGAGATTAAATAGGGCTGGACATCTCCTAAAGTAAATGTGATCTAGTAGGTCTTCTTATTCTGAAAAACAATAAGTTTGTTACTGGAGGATTGCTTTATGTTGCAGGCTAAGTTTAAGTAAAAATATTCTTCTGTAGTGCCTCATCTACTGGCTCTTGTCTATATTTGGAAGAGGTTTTTCAGTACTGCACACATCACTAAACCTTCTATTACTTTGAGATATTTCTCATAAAGATATTATTTTTTGCACAGAAATGTAAGGAAAATCTAAAATAAACTGTTTGGAGAAAAGTTAGTAAATCAGTTAGGAGATACTGTTTATTAATATAGGTGCAGTAATGAAGATACATGTCTGAGTATCCTGAGATCTGCTATGAAGTCTGGACAGGGTTAGACCATGACCCTATATCTAACAGTATACACATTGGCTTAGGGGCCAGTCCTTTGATGGTTTGAGTGCTCATAGATATCACTAGCTATATTAAATGGAACTTCCGTGACAGAAAATCCTCTAAAATTTGCAGTGGACTGAAGAAGAGAGTTTGTTACTGATGAATATGTAATCCATGTCTACTGTTGGTTTCTGCAGAAGACTTGTACGTACCAGAGACTATGAAATATATTAGGGTTAACTAATGTTTCATGCACTGTTTAATGTGAATTTATTAATGCACACAAAGGCACAAGACACAGTCAGCCAGCTGTCTGAATAGACAAGACGAAAATTAACTTTTAAGTGCCCAAGGCATCAAGCTCCAGACAGACTGATTAGAGTGTTTTCCATATGTAAACTAAAACTGGAGAAAGGAGTAGCTGTGGAAGGTGTGTCATGGCTGCCAAGCATACAAATGCAGTTTCACTTAATTTTAGGTATGAAAGGCACAAAAATAGAAGCTGTGAATGCAATATGACATGTCAGCTAAACCAATCTACTCAGTAGCTGCAGATAAAATTGTCAGTCCAGTTTCTCTATCTGCAGTTCCCTTCAAATACTTCCATCACTTTCTCTGAATTTTGGCCATTATTCTCTGGGTGACCATGAGGTCAGCTGATCAAAGGAGATATCCAGAAGGAAGAAAATCCCAAACAAATTTATATAATCTAATATTTTAACTCCCTAAACTAACTCATTATGAGGTCAGGCAGGCACCACTATTAGTACAAGAGAGGGCAGCAACTCTGAAATAGAAATTGGAGGGTTGGCTTTTAGTGGTAGGTCATCTATATTAATTAATTAAACAGGGCTGTTCTTTGGCACTGAGACTAAAAATTGTCTGACCATCTATTTTCAAATTCTCCTAACCTTTGAAACAAAGTGGTCACATGAAAACATTCTACTGGGGGTGTTTCCTAACTCATGTTGTGCTCAGGTGTAATTTTGAAGAGTCTTAGGTGACTTATGCCAAAACTGTGCAAGGGACTGCTCCAGGAAAGAGAATATTAAATTCCAGTGCTTGAAAACTTAGTTTCAATTTGCAAATAGATAAAAGCTATTAAAACAGATTAGATGTATTCCAAAGGAGTACTTCAAACAAACAAACAAAAACTATGAGGGATGCCTCTGGAGGGAAGTGGTCTTAAGAATTTAGATCACAAAATAGCTTTAAATTCAGAATTAGCTTAGAAGTGATCTACAATAGTTGGATATATCTCAGACTCTAAAACAGTCAGAAAGCTATTGACTTGGAAGAATTGGACTATGTCTCTGTTTTGCTTGCATTCAATACTGTATTCAATATTATAACTGATACAGGAACAGATTTTAGGCATGCTGATTCTCAGCTTAACCTAACTTCTTAAAGTGTTTTAAAACTCTCTTTTAAAGAACACTGAAATATCAGATAATTTTTAAGAACCCTTACAATTACGTGAAAACTAAGGTTTAAGGCTTCTTTCTCCTCAACATCTTTTCTAGTTTTATTTCAAAGAACCCTTCATTACTATGAGAAGATTGAATTGTCCCACAGGGATTAATATTTGAATAGCCATAAAGCCTTTCTCATGTGATAATTACTTTTCAAATTATGAATTATGTTTTAAGCATGTGGGTAGAATGCTTTGATTTTCTTGTTCAAATGTAAACACTCTCAGTGGGTAGCTAAGAATTCCATAAGTCGATGAATATTTATATGTATTCATGAGACGACATCTGCCATGTTGTGCATATTTATGATCTAGTTCTATGTTAGAGTTCTTGACGGAGGTCAGGTAGAATAAGCCTTTATTACTTTGCAGTGTAGTTTTTAATGTTCCTGAATTTGGAACACACTTGCTTGGCGGGTTAAATGAATTGCCACTGTGGGCCTATCTGAGATAATCTTCATTTCATGAGAAGTAATGGAATATTAAAGGAGAGCGATGTAAAACCTTTCATATGAATTTTCATAAACTCACAGAAACTTTGAGGTTGGGAGGCACCTCTGAAAATTCTTTTATCCAACTTCCCTGCTCAAAGCAGGCTGAACTAGAGCAGGTTACTTATGTCTTTGTCCAGTCAGGTTTTGATTATCTCCAAAGATGGAGACTCCACAACCTATCCAGACAACCTGTTCCAGGATTTGACCATCCACACAGTACAAATTTGGTCCTTACTTCTAACAGGAATTTCTTCTGTTTCAGTCTGTCCTGTAGCCACCCTCCCCTGCAGGAGCTTGTCTGGGAAGCTAAGCAGGAGTGGCCCTGGTTGCTAGGTGGATGGGAGACCGCAGGGATGCCCCCGGTTACGACCAGGATGAGAGAGCGCCCGGGGACACCCTTTACCCCGCATTCCAGGAGGAGATAGTCAGTGACGTACTGTATCACACAGACATACACAAGTCTATGGGACCGGATGGGATACACCCGAGGGTGCTGAAGGAGCTGGCTGGGGTGATCGCCAAGCCGCTTTCCATCATTTACCAGCAGTCCTGGCTAACCAGGGAGGTCCTGACAGATTGGAAACTGGCCAATGTGACGCTCATCTATAAGAAGAGCCAGAAGGATGATCTGGGAAATTCCAGGCCTGCCAGCTTGACTTCAGTGCCCAGAAAGCTGATGGAGCAGAACATCCTGAGTACCATCACACAACATATGTGGGACAACCAGATGATCACGCCCAGTTAGCATGGGTTTATGAAAGGCAGGTCCTGCTAGACAAACCTGATCTCCTTCTCTAACAGGATGACAAGCTTTTTTGGATGAGGGAAACGCTGTGGATATTGTCTACCTTGACTTCAGTAAGGCCTTTGACACCGTTTCCCACAACATTCTCCTGGCGAAACTGGATGCTTGCTGCTTGGGTGATCACACTCTTTACTGGGTAAAAAACTGTCTGGATGG
>ML997843.1:5389196-5425278 GCA_010365825.1 Otus sunia | reverse complement strand
CCAGCAGCGCTACAGGCTTGGGGAGGAGTGGCTGGAGAGCTGCCAGTCAGAGAGGGACCTGGTGGTGTTGATTGACAGCCGGCTGAACAGGAGCCAGCAGTGCGCCCAGGTGGCCAAGAAGGCCAATGTCATCCTGGCTTGCATCAGAAATAGTGTGGCCAGCAGGGACAGGGAAGTGATCTTACACCTGTACTCGGCACTGGTGAAGGCACACCTCGATTCCTGTGTTCAGTTTTGGGCCCCTCACTACAAAAAGGACACTGAATTACTTGAGCGTGTCCAAAGAAAGGCAACAAAGCTGGTGAAGTGTCTGGAGCACATGTTGTCCAAGGAGCAGCTGAGGGAACTGGTGTTGTTTAGTCTGAAGAAGAGGAGGCTGAGGGGTACCTCATCGCCCTCTACAACCACCTGAAAGGAGGTTGCAGAGAGCTGGGGATGAGTCTCTTAAACCAAATAATAAGCAATAGGACAAGAGGTAATGGCCTCAAGTTGCACCAGGGAAGGTTTAGACTAGATATTAGGAAGCACTTATTTCCAGAACAGGTTGTTAGGCATTGTAATGGGCTTCCCAGGGAGGTTGTGGAGTCCCCATCCCTGGAGTTGTTTAAGAGTAGGGTTGACATAGCACTGCGTGATATGGTGTAGTTGTGAACTGTTAATGTTGGGTTGAAGGCTGGTCTGGATGATCTTCAAGGTCTTTTCCACCCTAGATAATTCTGTGATTCTGTGATTCTGTTTTTGTCATTGCCTCTTGTCCTGTCACTGAGCACTACTGAGAAGAGTCTGGTTTCGTCTTCTGCCTTGCCTTCCATCACCTACATATACACACTGATAAAATCCCCCGGAGCTTTCTCTTCTTCAGGCTAAGCAGTTCCAGACACTCATCCTCTTTTTGTATGAAAATTGCTCCAGTTCCTTTATCATCTTTGTGTCCCTTCATTGGACTAGCTTGAGTATGTTCATGTTTCTCTTGTACTGGGGAGCCCAACAGTGGACACACGACTCCAGATATGTCTCACCAGTGCTGAGGAGAGGGAAAGATCACCTCCCTTGACCTCCTGGTAACACTTCTACCGCAGCCCAGGGGGCTGCTCACTATTGTGTGAAAGGCACATTGCTGGCTTGACTCATGTTCAGGACTTTTACTGACAAGCTCTTTTCCTGGTTGCTGGCCCCTAAGCTATATTATGCAGGTGCAGGAGTTTTGATTTTCTTTGTTGAATTTCCTGAGATTCCTCATTTCTTCACACTCTTGAGGTATCTCTGAATGGCAGGAGAACTGTCTGGCATACCAACCATCAAACTCCTTTATGCACAGAAACAGACTCTACAACTTGGAGACAGTTATAAAGCAGGTATGTTTATTCCAGCGCCGGGGTGCAAGGGGATTTCTCCACAAAGCTTGCACACCAACAGCACATTTTACCAGAAACTTATAGAGTGTGGATATACATATTCATTGGATTACATAATCCAAATATACATATGCATAAGTAAGGCTGGGTTAGTTCAAAAGCCTGGTGTCAGCAGTTTATGTTATCTTTGCACCTGGTCATTGCCTCCTAGTGGTTGTCTTTGGGGGTCTTTTGGAGGAAAGCTCGCAGTCTTCTTCACCTTGTACTTTTCATTGGAGCATGTGCAGATTCTCTTAGACAATTTCTTGAACAACAAGAGTGGTTCCAGCCAGTTTACCCCCTCTGTCTTATTGAAAAGCACTAGCATATTAGTTTCTACTGTCCATATATGGCTATCTATACTCTACAAAGACTTAACTTGATAGAACATATCTACTTTCCAAGGATACGTCTCTTATTTTTGCTGAACATAGTAGTTCTTGGTAAGTTTCCACAGAAAACTACTTTGTTTTGATGAACACAGTAGTCCTTGGTAAGTTTCCACAGAACAGTCAGGGCAAGTAGGATTATAAAGCAATATTCCGAAGTTACTATAAACTGCTATAAATTGCTATAAGTAAATAAGTTGCAAAGCAGGTGATCATTTCCCTGTATCACTCCTCTCAGGTTTTTATCATTCACAGATTTGTTGAGGGTCATTAATAAAGGAATTAAAAAGTATTGGCCCAAGAATCAACCCCTGGGATACACCACTAGTGACTGGTCTCCAGCTTGCCTTCATGCTGCTAGTCACATTCCTGTGAGAATGGCATTTCATCCAGTTTTTAATCTATATCCACAGTCTTTTTATTATGTATTTGTTTATTAGATCATAATTTTATTTGGGAGGATGTTATGAGACTCAATGTCAAAAGCCTTGGTAAATTCATAAGCAACATCCCTCATTTCCATCATTCACTGAACCATTTGCTTGTGGAAGGCTGTGAAGTTGATCAAGCATGATTACTCCTTTGTAAATCCATGCTGAATACTCCCAGTCACCTTCTTGTTCTTGCTATTCCTTGAAATTTTTCCAGGATTATTTGCTGTATTACCTTCCCAGGGACTGAGGTGAGACTGACCAGACTGCAGTTCCCTGGGTCTTTCTATTTGTCCTTCTTGAAGATGAGTGACATTTGCTTTCTTCCAGCCCTTTAGAACCTCTCATTATCTGTGTGACTGTAGGAGTCTGGGCCACGCTGGAGGGAAGTTAGTGCAGGCAGAAGAATGCAAGGACGAAGACAAGGCCAGCAAAATAAGCCTGGCAAAAACACACAAGATAGCAGATAAGTGAGAAACATCTGTGGTCAGCAAAAGCACACAAGTCTGAGCAAAAGAGGGTATGAGACAAGGGAGTTTTTGTCAAGTTTTGGTCTTTGCGTACTAATTGCACTTAACCAATGAAATGCTTGTAGAGGCGCATGAACAGCGCGTGTAGATAACCTGTAGCCTATTAGAGGATAAATGAGTGCATGTACGGAACTTAGTAGAATATAAATGTAACCAGGATTGGGGACAAAGTCAGCTCTCCTGAGGTCCAAAGTTGTGATCCTGCTATTTGCCTTGTTGACTCCTCCTGAGATCCTTAGCTCCAACAATCATGCTGTAACCAACTGCACCACATCTTCCCATTTCCAACCAGTTATTCCTTGTTTGTAAATATGAGGTCTAGCATAGCATGTCCTTGATTGGCTCCTTGATCGCCTGTGTTAGGAAGTTGTCATCAGCACACTCCCAAATATTCCTTGATTGCTTGTGCTCTGCTGTTTTCCTTTCCAGCAGAAATAGAGGTGGCTCAAGTCTCCCACAAGGACAAGAGCTTGTGGGCATAAGTCTTTTTTCTTTTCTCTGAAGAAGGCTTTATCTACTTTTACTTCTTTATCAGGCAATTTGTAGCTGACACATGCCACCACATTGCTTACATTGATTTGGCCTCTAATCCTGACCTATAAACTCTCAGCTGGCTCATCATCCATCCCAAATCAGCACCATGCACTCCAGTCCCTCTAGCACATGAATGGCAATTTCCCTTGCTTGCTTTCCTGGTCTGTCCTTCCTGCAGAGCCTGTATTCTTCCATTATACCACTCCAGTTGTGTGAGCTAACTCACCACATCTCTGTGATCTCAGTGAGATTGTAGTCCTGCAACTACAGACAGACTTCCTGTTTACACTTCCTTATTTGTGTGCATGGAATGCAACACCTTCAAAATTGTTTTGCAGATCACAAGGTTTCTGCTGTCCATGCCAACTTGCACTTATTGCTTGCCATCATGTTCCACTACTTTCTCACTTGTCTGTGAGATATCATCTCCTTCCACATCCTACTTTAAATCTTTCCTCTGCAAGTTGACTTACTGTCAAAGATTTTTTTTGCCTCACTTGTTCCTCACTTGGATCCTCTCTCTTTTTACTAGTCTGTGATCCTTAAAGAGGGTCCATGCTTTTAAAAGCCAAATCCTTCTGGTCAGCACAAGCTGTGCAAACAGGTGTTGCCCTGCAGAATCCATTCACTCCTCAAGCCCTTTCTCCTCACTAGCAGGACTCAGGAGACAGCCACTTGCCACCCCATGTCCTTGACCCTCACTCCCAGGGCCATGTAGTCACACCTGATATAAACCATGCCCCTTCTCCCATATTGTTGATGCCTATGTGGAAAAGCAGCAGCAAGGAATAGTTTCAGGGCCAGACAAGCCTCAGCTACCTCTTCACAACATCTTGGATCTGAGACTGGGCAAGCAGCAAGCTTCCCTAGATAGTCAGGTCCGGTTTGCATGTGGGGATCTCTATCCCCTACAGCAGGGAGCCTCCCACTGTTCTGATCCAATATCGGGGCGGGTTCTTAAACGATCCCAAGAGCGAGATTAAGACACAGACGAGGTCAGATGCTGTACAACCTTGTGATTTTTATTTGCCGTAACAATTAACGATAACCGATAATAGTGATAGGACAGAGAGGGAAAGGAGAGGAAAGTCAGAATCCCTAAGCAAGAAAAACGGAAGATATGCAGCTAATTACCACCACCACTAGGGATCCCGCAATGTTCTGTTGGCTCGGGGTCGGTGCAGGTGATGTTGTTCCAAGCTCTGCTGAGATCCCGGCTCCAAGTAACAGGTGTCGAAGAAGGTGCACACACACACATAGTCCCAGGGAGGAGTACCCAGTCCCTTTTTTAATGTCCAAGTCCCCTCCACCGTTCTCAAGAGTCCGCCCATTTTGTGCCAGTCAGCACATCTTACCCCGATCATGAGGCTCATGGTCTCGTGGTTTTCCAAGCGTAGATGTCCAGACGCTCGCGCTGGTTGTGCTGACTTACACGTCTTCTTCACCCCGATTTAGCTTTGGGCAGATGTCGTGGTTTTGTCGGGGACCCTTCGTCTCCTTCAAGTCGAACTCCTCCATAGCAACAGGGTGCCAAGATCAGGAAATGGTGGTGGTGCAACAGCAATGTTGAGACAAGCAAAGTCTGATACAGTTCCTTACACCCACTACTGTCAGTCATCACTTCCTCTGGGTGCTGCTGTGGGGCTCAGGGTCAGGCTCAGCTCTCTTGGGTTCTAGGTTGAACACAGCTCCCAGTTCATCAGCTGCTAATAAATTCAATTCTTTTAAATTTACAAACTTTCTAGTGCAACTGAGATTCAGTTAGGATTAGGACAAATACAAGCAAAGACTTTCAGTTCCACTTCAAATGTGCACCAATTGGAATTAATCTGTAGTGACAATGCAGGTAGTGTATGCAATTACATCATGGGAAAGTCATCAGCATTACTTTATATTACTTAATAAAACATGTCCCACTGTTAATGTAAATACTACATACCAGCATTTTCAGATGTTAAGAAGGTCATTTTGCACTAATTAGGGTAAAGTTATAAGAAGCAATTCATCCATACACTTATTATTAAACCATAGTAAAGTTCAATGGGTATCTACATATCAACTAAAAATTATTGTAGTCCTTAACTGTACTTTGGTAACATTAAGCAAACACAGTTGTGGATCATAAAATTACCAATATGTTGAGCAACATACAGTTGCAGAATGGAAAGATGATCACCGCCAGAGGGGGTTCAGAATGTAAGAGCAAAATTATTTTTAAATATGGTGAAAGATTATATTTCCAGTGACCTTATAGCAGTTAATCACTACATCTACATCAATGTTAGGAGTTTTTTTATACTCACTGGAACTCAGTTGACAATACTGTTGTGCATTCCCAGGTACTTTTCCTTTACTACAAATATAAAAATCAAACACTGGTTTTATTAAATGTGGTTGCTCTGTGTTCAACATTATGTGAGTGGAAATAGAGTGGTATCACAAAGTTTTTTTTGAATTGTCAAGATTTCAGTGTATTTCTAGTAGGCAAAACCTGTTTAAATTTATGGAAAATATTACTTCTCAAACTCTAGCTAGAAAATGAGAATTTGAATTTGTTTTGTGAGTAGCCTAGTACAAAGCAGATATAGCTCACTTTTTTTTTTTATGAAGAAAATAACTATTTAAATAGTTCAATTATATTTATCCTTTAAGAGCTTTTCCCTTATTTTTTTAATGACTGTTGCAATAATCAGGCAGGTATATATTATTGATCCAATATATGTACTATTTTCATGGGAAAAAAACCCAACACAAGTAATTATTTCAAATACGATATTGACATCAAGTTCCTTGTCACATGGGACTCCATATATATGAAAAACTAGCTTAATTTTATATACTAAATACCCATTTTAAAAAAAAAAAAAGAACAGAAAATCTCATGACACATATGAGTTGAAAAACATCTTTGAAGAGCATACTGAATTTGATAGGGAATTTCTAGAAATTTTTTAAAGCACATTATAAAACTCCCTGGTATTCATAAAGTTCTTTTATAAATTCCATAGGCTGGCTGAATAAAACATTGTTTCTGTTAAAACATTTATGATTTTTCATATGGCTTCCTGGTAGTAATTTAACTTTGGGTGTGTAGAACTAGAATACGTACAACATGCATTGAAGTTACAGAAAAATATACTGCATAAGGTCACAGCCAGAGGTATTGGTTAGAAAATACATCAACAGAGTTGCAGTAAACGTTTCAGGTAAAACACAATGGCATAATTTTCTGTCAGGGAAATTAATTACATTTTACTTTGGGTCAAATTTTCTACAAAAATTACTAATGTTTTCATCTTTTAAATGTTACATCTATGCCCATTTAGATAATTTAAGAGTCTAGGGTTCCATTATTCATCTGAAAAGAAATAACAGCATTATTAAGTATTGATCTAAATTTCCGAAGTAGAGGTTGACTATGTGTGAGCAAAGCCTCCATTCCTTCCTGTCTTGGAAATCTAGCAAAACATTGTTTTCGAAAGAAAAGACAGAAAGAGGGAGGGAGAGGGAAGGAGGGAGGGAGCCCCATTTTAATTGTACCCATATGTAGTAATTCACCAAGTAGAACCAAAATCTTATGTGTACACAACACTTCTGAAAAAAATTTACTTCATAACACTACTGGATGACTGTCTTGAGTCTTGTGATATAACAATTAAAAAAAACCCCTTGGAATCATTCTTCTTTGTTTTAGTTGCCTTCCTATGACCTTGATAAACTTCAGTTAGCGGATCCTATAGTGGTAACTGCTGTGTAATCACAGAGCAAAAAGACACAGCAGGGACCGGTGATCTGAACTGGCCCAAGAGATACTCCATACCCTTTAATGTCACAATCAAAAATAAAAATAGGTGTTTTCCAAGATAGCTGTTGCCCAGAGACTAGCTGGGCATCAGTTTGCTTGTGGGAGGTGCTGAGTGATTGCTTTTTACATCATGTTTAATTGGGTTTTTTTTCTTTCATTTATTAAACTTTTATCTCAGCCTACAAGCTTTCTCAGTTTTGTTCTTAATATTCTCTCCCCTGTCCCACTGCAGGGGTGTGAGGGAGTGAGCAAGCATCTGTGTGGGTGTTTAGTTGTTGGCAAGGGTCAATAACCACAAGGAGAGAGTATAAAGAACGAACAAAAAAATAATCTTTGTTTTTTGATGTTTCTTCACCAGAGAAAATGTATATTGCCATTATCAAATGAAACAGGATACAGAGTACTCTAGAGATATATGTTAAATCATACAGAATAAATGCAATTGTAGAGTTATTTTGCTTTGATTTTTTTTTTAAAAATAAAAGAATAATGGAATTTCAAATGTTCCAATTGTGTAGTAGTATTATGTATTAATAATTTTCCTTTGGCTCATAGACAGAAATGTTTGCATTCTTAATCTAAACATGTTCTTGGCATTACCAAAGCCTTTCTTCTAGAAAAGTAGAGAAGAATGGTTTGAGAAAAAAGCATCTTCCCAGGTCATTCATGTCAACTCAATGTGCAAAGGGAACTGATCATCAACTCTATAGTCTAACATAAGCAAGTGAATGACAGCACAATAGTTTTGATTAATATATTTAGTGTCATGGATGGAGTGATGCATTTCATTTGTAAGAGACAAGTAGTTGTTTTAAATCAATAAACATTGCTATTTAACAAAATCTGACAGTAAATGAGACAGTGGTTTAACAAGATCCAACAGCAAGGTACACTTGATTATTTACTGCATAGTGGACAAGTTCAGACAAAACGGTCAGGGAGATGTTTCCCTTAAGTCATGAGGTTAAGAAACAATGCCCTTGGGTTCTAAACTCCTCAGCTTTCTCATAACCTTTCAAGAGCTTCTTCAGATGTTTGACTCTCCACTTAGTAAGATCTTCTGATGAGAAATATTAATATACCTTATCAAATATTATTAATCCTATAAATGTTCATAAATTCATGGAATAATTTAGGTTGGAAAAGTCCAACCATTAACGTAACACTACCAAATCCATCACTAAACCATGTCCCTAAGAATCATGTCTACATGTCTTTGAAATATCTCCAGGGATGGTGACTCAATCACCTCCCTGGGCAGCCTGCTCCAGTGCTTGACAATCTAATGATTGGAGAAATTTTTCCTAATTACTAATCTAAATCTCCCCTGGTGCAACTTGAGGCTGTTTCCTCTTATCTGATCACTCATTACTTGGGAAAAGCAATTGACGCCCACATTGCTGCGATCTCCTTTCAGGTAGTCTTAGAGATTGATGAGGCCTCCGCTCAGCTTCCTTTTCTTCAGATGAAACAATCCCAGTTCCTCAACTGTTCCTCATAGGATTTGTTCTCTATACACTTCTTCTTTGGACATGCTACAGGGCCTCAATGTCTTTCTTGTAAGGCCCCAAAACTGAACACAGTATTCAAGGTGTGGTCTTACTAGTGCCAAGTACAAAGGGATGACCACTTCCCTTCTCTGATGTTTTATTCTGTGAAATCATTCATGGTTATATCACATGTTCCAAGACAGAAAAACAGATGTTCCTATCAAGCATATAAGTAGAATGTATCATGATATTTACACATTATGTTGTACAGGCTTTTAGCTGTGCTTTTTAGTATCCAAATACTCTTATTTTACATTAAATACATCCATGCATTGACACAATATTCCCAAACAGCCAGCACTTGAGCCATGTGTTAAGCCACTTTTCAGTGATAATTAATATGTAGCTTCAAAATTTATTTCCTTTTTAACCAAAGCCTAAAATAAATAAAATATGAGTAAGGTTAAAACAAATAAATACTAAAGTAAAAACGGTTACTCTGACAAAGTATTAATTTATATATGAACATTTCCTGACTTGAGATGAGACTAGCAAAAAATTAAGTAAATAAGGAATTGCAATACTTATTTCACAAACCATTAATCAACAAAGAATTACAGTATTTATTTCATAAACCATTGTTCATTCTTCTTGTTCTAGGTTTAAAGGTTAGTGTAACTTTCTTCTGGATCCAAAAGTCATTGTGGGAGAGGAAGACAGCCACAGACAAAGAATAAAACTGTGCTTGCTACACAAGGATGCTCTTCAAAGAGAGAATTCTGGAGGAAATTTGATTGAAGATTGACTTAATTTAGACTTTTATTGAGAGAAGGTGTCCATTGCTGAAGAGAAACAGTCACAATAAAGTCATTTAAAGTAATAGAAATTTTACTTCTGTTATGTCCTGTAAATCTGTTATCTGTGTTTTACTAATAGAAATCTGGTTATCAGTGGATACAAAATTATTTATATATCTACATTGTTCTTAGAGATATTAAAAACTTTCATTCATATTTATGTATTCTATCATTCACATATATGGCCTATAAAGTTTCTTTATTTGTTAAACAAGTAAGATATAACACAAATCTCCACAAAATCCACGCAGAGCTGAAGAGCTAATCGGTGTAGCCTATTACATGCATCTTGGAAGAATACACAGTTGACATGGGGAAAGCAACTTTTTGAACAAATCCCTTTTATCTTTTTATGAAAGTCAGATCTCTGATATGAGGCTTATAATCATTAGGAATTGATGATTCACAATGCTTTCCAAGTTCTTAAAGAAGCTGAAAACAAGTGTTTAACATGAATATATCAGAATCAGAGGAAAAGTACATGAAAAATGGTTAATACTGATATAATGACTACTTTTATTGTAACTTTTCACTTTGTATTTAACGTTTCTTTAATAGATATCTTTCTGGTTTGTTTTTCTTTTTTTTTTTTTTTAAATAATAGAACAAATATAGACAAGCAAATCTATTTTTTAAATGGATTCAGATTTTTAAAACTCTGAATATTTTCCATTCCTCAGATAAATTTAGATTATTTGGATAATATTTATCCAGAAAATTTTGCTTTTTTTTTTTTCATACCTTCTTTATTCATGAACAATCTGTTTGAATGCTGGTGCAGAATGGATGTTTGGTTACAATATTTCAGTACAAAGAATAAATGCTGATGTAAATTATTTTAATATGAATACTCATAATAATACTCTTATTGTAACAAAAATAAATAGCTCAACATTTTCAGTGGGAGTAGAGTTAGGCCTAGAACACAGTGAGTGATTCAAAAATGGTGAGGTATCTAGTATGACATATGAGGCGTCTTAAAAAAGCCTTGAAATCCATATTTTTAATTTGAAGAAGAAAAACTGATTTTGTAAAGTAGATTTTTACGTATAGAGCAACACAGGGAAATACAGGGAGAGGAAAGTACTTCACTACGTGATTTAAGGCATCTGAGTTCAGCATCCAATTTGGGTAACTAGTTTCACTATATTTGGGTAGAAATCAAAGGAGCCAAAAGCCTACCTATCTCCCAGCTCTGTAATTACACCAATCTTCTCATGTTGAGAAGAAACCCATCTATGCAGACCAGAGAGTAACAACATACTGTGCTCAACCCTTGCATCTGGAAACTCAGGGGACTTGAACCCTTGGATTCAGTGAAATGTACCTACCCAGAGGACAACTACTTTGGGGATGAAATACATCTGCAATAATGAATCCAGATCACTTTGATTAAACTCGTTATTTAAACAGTCTTCTCAAGATTTACTCTCTTTATCACTTCTACACATATACTACAAGGCTGGCCCTCTAATTTCATATTGAACATCCATTTAAACAACTCTGAGAAGATAATGAACCACTATTAGAGTGAATTTTATGCTTAATAGTTCCACAACAGACGTCAACTCTTCACCATACACAGACTGTGAGATGAAACAAAAATATGCAGCACAGAAAAAGTTCCTCTAGATTTGATGAAAGAATAATAATACGTTATTTCTCTTATGTATTTTTTAATAAAATATCTGATTCATGTAAGACCATTCAGAATTATTTAGATATTCTTCCACCTACAGGGTTCTGTTCTCAGTCATCTTCTTTCTGCCAGGAATTAGTTTTTTTAGACATAATTCTGTATTTCTAACTCTGAATCAGCATTTTTTTCACACAGCTATCCATCTGTCATAAGAATTGTTAGTTTCTGTAACAATTTCTAGCATGTACTGTAGCTTTAATGAATAGATATTTAACATTTTATATTTAGTCAACACTTGCCCTAAATATTGTGATAGAATTCTTTAGACACAGGCACAACAAAACTAATTTTTTCTTGACTATTGTTTGTTTAGGAAAATAATGCAATAGAAATTGTCTCCGTTCACAGACTTACTCAGTATTGGAATCACCACCTTTTGTCTTGAAAAATGTATATTTCTTCCCTGTTTTTAAAAGAAGGATCTGGGAGTCTTTTTTCTTCCTTGTGCAAGGATGGTTATTAATGTTGTGAATACAAGCTTTAGCTATGCCCCCAGCAACATAGCACTAATGATATTATCATGCACAGCTGATTTCCACGGAGGAGAAACTATTGTGTTCTTTCAGAAAGTCAGGGCACCTGATGACTTTTAAATCCCAAGTCTGATTCTAGGTGTTGTTACACAACACTCTTTTTCACCTGTTGTAGTGACAGCTTCCTAGTCCTTTTACTTCAACTGTCCAGGTCTAGATCTGCTCCTGAATATCTGTGTGCTGTCTCTGCTGCTTCCCTTGATACTTGGCTTCGAGTTCAGCTGTTGTCTTGTCCTATTGTTTTTCTCTGATTGTCTTGAATTTCCTCATACATCCTTTCTGAAATTTGTCCCTATACACAAGTTTTTAGCTTGTCCCATCTACTTTCTCTCTTATTCATGCCCTGAATTGTATAAACAAGTGTAAGTCTCTTGGTATCTGACATAATGGATTTACCAAGAGCTTTATCATTCCTAAAGCTGCAATAGAATCTGACACAAAACATATTAAAATCTTAAGTAATTGTGAGAACATACATTCAATAAGAGCTAATGGCTGTAAAGATGGTGAGAAAGGTGAAATGGCTTCTATGAAATAAGAGACTAAGTAGAATTATTCAATTTGAAGAAGAAACATTTTTGGGGGAACAAGCTATGACAAAATCATAAATGGCAGATCAGAGAATGCTTTTTTGGACTTATTCTAGCTTCTGAGGGCCATGGACAGGTCACAGTGCTACTGTGTTAATATACAAAAACTTGTGCAGCAACAGAAAGTACTTCTGTGCACTAGCTTAAAGCAGGTTGTAATTGAAGTCATTACTTTTTACAGTATTTCGGCATTAAAGGATGGAATTTCTATCAACTGCTAAAACAATCAAATCCTCAAAAGATTGTTAAATTAAATTTTGCTATTGTCATATTTTAAGCATTGTAGATTTATTGGCTAGATAACTGTCTCCTCTTGTGGGCATTCCTTGCTGTCCTGCAATTTTATTAGATTTCTGAGTATATATGTGAGTTTTGAAACTCCAAATGATCTATATTCCCTTTGGGCTGCACAGACACAATAAAGTAGAAACACAGAATTATCTCAGGAAAGGTGACACCTTCTTGCATAAGCCATATAGACATATAAATTTATATTTTACTCAAGCGATTAACACTGAAATGAAGAGTTAAGAATAACCTTCTGTGTTGTGATCACCGTCTCTCTTAGAGTAATTTTCTTTTATCAAAAGGACCTCTGTCTTTTATAATTGTAATTAACAAAGTTTATGGAGCAATTTTCAGGGCTTTTGTGTTCATAGAGATCTCTTTCACAATAAAGATAACTTTTTCAATGACAGATCATTGTTGAAGTCAATATCCTGTTCAATTCAGAAAATTTTTATCTGGTCTCCTAAGACAGACACTGTAAAACTTAAGCATTGTTCAGTGGGTCTCTTGTCTTGACACTGTTTGAATTACTTCTGATCCATGCTGCTGTAACCATAAAAAAAATTAAAAGGGAAACCTTTCAGGATATTTGAATGCACTTTGGATCTAGTCTGAACATGAAAGGGCATATCTGTACAGTTAAAAGGTAGACATTGGAGTGAAAGAGGACCTAGTGAAAAGAGCTAACATTTTTTTTCTTTCTGAAAAAAATCAGAAAGAAAGAGGAAAAAATGTCACAGCAATTTTATGATTTAACATGTGGTAGATCCAAGGGGTTTTTGTTACTTTGTGGGATTTTCAATATCTGCCAATTTGAAGCTGCTATGTAAGTAGGTAAAAACTTTTTTTCAAGAGTACTGAGATCTCATTAGAAGAAATTGGCAATTAACTTCAGAAATTGAATAAATAAATAAATCTTCTGTCTCAAAGTGTAGCCTAAAAAGGGGTACTGTACAATAAATGAGAGGGAAATTACTGGTAGCAATAAACCAGTAAATTAAACAGTGGGAAAGCTCAAATTTAATGTAAACAGTGTATCTTTTATAACGATATAATGATAACGATGTGGTCTCTAATTCTGAAAGCTCTGGAGTTCCATCAATGACAATTTAAGTACATGGCAGAGAGTGCTGCTGTCTGGCAGGATGGTTGGGGAAAGTAATAATCCTAATTTGTTGGTTGATTGTTATGAATCACATGAAATTAATTAATTTGATTTGTTATTGTTGTTCAAATAAAATCAGTTGGTACTAATCTTTCATGTTGCATCCTTTCTTTTCCCACCATCTTATGGAGAAGAGTTTGTCTTTGGAGTACTAGGAGACTTTTTTCTTAAATGTGCTTTTTTTCACCCTTTAATTTAATTATGATGTTTACTTTGAAAGAAGAAATAAGTGCGGTGAAGAAAGTAGAGAATCACAGTATCACATAAAGGTTCCTGTGAATATATTTCTGCAGTTCATGTGGTTCGACTCAGAGCATAACTCTTTCTAGAAAGACATCATCATGGTTATATAATCCATACTTGAGTAGTTCAACACTTTTCAATATGTTACAATCCTAACAATAAGAAGCTAATTTAAACATTTAAGCTATTGGATAACAAATTCAGCTCACCATGATTTCTTTCCCGGATGAGACCTGATCTGACAGTAATCTACTTAAAATATTTTTATACAGGTAATAAGATTTTGCATATTGTGAAACTCCAAAAATTGTCATGAGGGAATGTACCTTTAAATGCCTTTCTATTCACAGAGGAGATAACAATAGTTCAATAAAAGGGAAGCAACAGTTAATAACCACAGAACCAATCTTCAGTACTAAAGTTTTCTTGTATTTAGGACAGAAAAACAAAACACAAAGACAAAATGTCACATAAATAAAGGCATCTCACTGTCAGCTGAAGTAAGAATGATATATTTCCTTGCTGTTTTATCTTAGCAGCTGAAAGGTGACCACATTAAGATTTACCTAACAATATAATTTGAAATCAATTTATCATTCAGTCTCAAAGGCTAGTTGGGAAACTGTATACATTATTAAATTATACAACTTACTCTTTATCTTTCTGTCAGTTCACAAGGGAATTGGACATTTAATACCAAAGGTCAGTATTGGTGAAACATGTAGCAACATCAGAGATCAGAGTGAGGTGTAGCCTAGACAGAGACCCAGGACACTTATACATTAATCTGGAAGGATGTAATTGATATTGTCTTGTCTTGAACATAAATATAAGTTTATGTAAGTACTAAACAAGTACTTTAGTAAAGAAATAAAAATGCTGGAGTATTATTGTTATGAGAGTACTATCAATAAGTATTTTGTGACACTGTGAAGGCATAGCCAAACAAAACAAGCAATACGATTACCAAAGGGGCAAAGAAAGATGAATGTACCTGTATATAGGAGACATGCATGTAACAAAAGCTGCCCGAAAAAAAGAAGAAAGCTCAGGACATTGCAAATAGGCAGTGCATGCTCCCAAACTGTCTGGAAAAACTGAAGAAATAGGAAACAGCATCAAACGCAAAGGAGACTTCTTACTTCAGTTTCAAATTCTACTGCTCTTAGGCTTGATCATTTTGACCTCAGTGACTAAGAACTTCCAAGAACAGCAGCCACTAGTGGTAAATATACAGCATACAGTCTGTACTGTATACTCACAGCTCATTTAAAATTAACTTTTAGAGCCTAATTGTTCTGAATACACAGTGATGAAGATCAGTATTTTGTAAGAACTGACCATTCACACGAAGTGTTTTGCTACCAAAAGATTATAATTCTTTGTATTCACAATCTTGCCATAATTCCTGCAGCCACTGTGAAAATTAAGTCAGAGCTTCTGCTCAATTAAAAATAACAAAACGGCACTTTCCAGCATCCTCAGATGTAACATAATAATTGCTTCATTATTTCAAGCTTTAATCACCAGAACATTTATTAGTGTTGAAATTTTGCAAAGTGACATGTTGATAATAAGGATGGGGTAAGGAGTTGGAGACAATCAAATTTCTAAGATTTAGGAGGAATCTGTTCCTATCTTATTCTTCTTCTCTAATTTAAAGGGCTTCTGTTTCTTATGTAGCTACTTTAACTATGCCTCTATGAGCTTTAGAAATTTATTATACCTGGATACAATTATCTATACATATAATAAAAATGCAGAATATATATGTATAATTAAATGCATGTATAATGAATGGATAGAAGACTAGTACATGAGAAATCATGTTTAAAGAAAACATCTCAGGTCTTCATTGAAGTATTTTTTATCATTTAGAAACAAACATAGAAATAAAATTACATATAAAATATTGTGAAGGTGTGTTGTGGCTTAACCTCAGTCAGAAGCTTAGTCCCACAGAGCTGCTTGTTCACTGCCCCTGCAGCAGGATGTGGGGAGGGTAAAAAATCAAAAAGGTAAAAGTGAGAAAACTTGTAGGTTAAGATAAAGATGCTTTAATAAGTAAAGCAAAAGCTGCACACACAAGCAAAGCATAATAAGAAATTCAGTAACTACTTCCCATCAACAGACAGATGTTTAGCCATTTTCAGGAAAGCAGGGCTTCATCACATGCAATCACTACTTGGGAAGATGGACACCATAATCCTGAAAATCCTTCCCTTCTTCTTTCTCTCCTGCAACTTTTATTGCTAAACACAATGTCACATGGTATAGGATATCACTTTGGTCAGTTGGGATTAGCTGTCGCAGCTCTTTCCCCTCCCAACTTCTTTTTCACCTCTATCCTACTTGCTGGCAGGGGCAAATGAGAAACAGAGCAGGCCTTGGTGCTGATGGTGGCAAGTAGGTGAGTGCAGAACTGTTAATCATTAAATCCTGCAATACTAGAACAAAGAGATATTTGTGGATGCTGCTCAGAGATCAATTAAAGAATGAAAAATAGAACTTCTTTGATAGCAAAGAGTAAACTTCTATAATTTGTTAGAAGAGGAATTTGTGGACAGAGATGGTATCAGTAGGTTTTAAAAGATTGGGTAAATTATGGAAGATAGATCCATAAACTTATACCAAAAGAAACAAGCACAAATATATCGTCTAATGTCTCCACAGGAGGGAATAAAAAGTTAATTGAATGTATAAAGTATCTAGAATAAGGTAATTTCCCTAAATGTAGTCTTATTGAAGTTCCTCTGTCAACACCACAAGACAGAATTCTTAGCTAGAGGGACTTCTTGGGATGCTTCATATATTCACAATTTGATAATGAAAGCAGACTTCAAAAAAAAAAGATGTTAAATAGATATCAATCTGAAAAAAAAGATATAAGCTCCTTCAATTTATGTCACAGGGACTAACTAAATCAAAATGGAATTTGGGTTGGTTTTGTTCTACTTAAACAGTATGTCTTTATTCTAATTTTACCTCTTTTCAAAATAGTTTGAATTTGAGATATCTTATAGCTCTCTGCATTTCTTGTTCTTTTATTCTAGTTGTAGAAAAGAATGTGGGATTTTTCCCTAAGCAAAGAGGCCTACATTTTATCAATAAAATCTTGTAAGATTCCTAAATTTATTTTTTAATGCTTTTTATATTTTAATTGATCAATGAATCATGTTTCTTATTAGTGAATATCTTATGAAAATAATATACCAATGATTATATTTTCATTATAACAAGTCTGTGTTGTGACAAGTTAAAAAAATCAATTATGTTTGTTTTCACCCTTTCTGCATGTGTATATATTGTTTTGCATATTACTAATGTGCTTCCTGGCAATTTTTAAATATATCAGTCTAAGATAGCTACTAAGAAACAAAATGTAGTAATTCAGTCACCAAAATGTTTGGTTTTCAAGTTTTACATCAGTGTGGATGCTATGAGTAGTTGATTTAAGAGCAGAATATTCTAGCAAGCAAAGATGTTTTTATGTAATATGCAAATATTTTTTAAAAGGAAGAGTTTTGTTTAAAATGATCTTATGAAAGAAAAGAAATTTATATTTGAGAAGCCTTATGTAATCATATATTCAACAAAGAGCTTTTTCTTGAGTTTAGCATGCTGTATTGACTTCAATAGTCTTCAACTGGGAATTCTTGCAAAGCAGATCTGTAAAATTTGTAAAAGCTATTCAGAAGATACTTTGTTAAAATAAATTTCATTCAAATATATATTGTGCTTGAAATTCCAGTAAAATCAGTTCACTTATTTAACACACTTTGCACAAATTGTCTCAGAGCAACTTCCTTCAAAATCATTTAGACCCCACTAAGAAAGTTTCAGCTGATAGAAATTTTCTGAATTTGCAGTTAACTTTGATTCAGTTATTAACATATAGAATCACAGTGGTTGAGGTTTGAAGGGACCTCTGGAGTTCATCTAGTCCAACCCTCCCTGCTCAAGCAGGGCCACCTAGAGCCAGTTGCCTAGGACCATGTCCAGGCAGCTTTTAAATATCTCCAATGCAGAAGACTTCACAATCTTCCTGGGTAACCTGTGCCAGTGCTCAGTCACCATCACAGTAAAAAAGTGTTTCCTGATGTTCACAGGGAACCTCCTGTTCTTCAGTTTGTGCCCATTGCCTCTGGTCCTGTCACTGGGCACCACTGAAAAGAGTCTGCCCCTGTCTTCTTTGCACCCTCCCTTTAGTTATTTATATACATTGGGAAGTTCCCTGCTGAGCCTTCTCTTCTCCAGGAAGAACAGTCGCAGATCTCTCAACCTTTCCTTATATGAGAGATGCTCCAGTCTCCTAATCATTTTCATGGCCTTTCATTGGACTGTCTCCAGCATGTCCAGGTCTCTCTTGTACTCAGGTGCCCAGAACTAGACACCATGCTTCAAGTGTTGCCTCACCAGTGCCACTCTATTATGACACAGAAGGAAGGATCATCTCCCTCGAAACTTGCTAGCAATACTTTACCTAGTGCAGCCCAGGAAACCATAAGCCTTCTTGTCAAGAAGGGCACACTGCTGACTCATGTTCAACTTGGTGTCCACCAGGGCCCCCAGGTCTTTTTTGGCCCACACCTGGGTCAAGGCAACCTCCACTGTCAATACAGGCTGAGGAATGAAGAGATTGAGAGCAGTCCTGCTGAGAAGGACCTGGAGGTACAGGTGGATGAAAATCTGGACATGATTGGACAATGTGCACTTGTAGTCCAGAAAGCCAACTATATCCTGGGGCTACATCAAAAGAAGCATGGTTGAGGGAGGTGATTCTGTCACTCTACTCTGCCCTGGTGAGACCCCACCTCGAATACTGTGTCCATCTCTGGAGTCCTCAACACAGGAAAGACATGGACCTGCTGGGGCAGGTCCAGAGAAGGGACACAGAAATGATCAGAGGGATGAAACACCTTTCCTATAAGGACAGGCTGAGAGAGTTGGCATTGTTCAACCTGGAGAAAAGAGGCTCCGCTCCGGTGAGACATTATAGCAGGCTTTCAATACTTCCAGAAGGCTTATAGGAAAGATGGGTGTTACAACGCAGACTGGGAGCCCAGGGAGTTATAAAGATTCTGTAATCCCCTTGGGTTCAATTAAGGTGAAATGACACTGAACATCTGGTTAAAATGTTTTACTTGCAGTAGAAAACAATTTAAACATGGAAAAGGATCATAAGCAATGTGGTCTTTTATGAATCTAGAAGAAAAAGAAATAAAAGAAAAGAAAGGAGAGAAAGAGAGTGTCACAAACTGTTTGCAAACAAGTAACTGTTCATAAAGAGGATGTCTCAAACAACTGAATGCAATGCCCTGTGGAGGAGTAGCAGAGCAAGCTCTGTGGAGGTGGGGTGGTGGGCTGTTTCTTTCCTCCTCCCTCCTGTGGTTGCCTAGAGACAGAACTTGCTTAACTGCACAGGTACAAACCAGAGAAAATGAGAGCCTCTGGAAAAACTTATTGCACATGTGTAAGAAAGACTGTATAAAAGCAACACCTGATGTGTACCTTTGTCAACCTACCACCTACAGACCACACTCATTACTCTACAACAACGCAGGATCCAAGGGTGGGTGATGCCCCTTTTCCTATCCCCTATTCTCTTTTATCTTTCCTCTTTTTACTCTCTCTCTCTTTCTTATATGTATTAATGTATATGTTTTGTATGAATTGTGATCAACTGATTGTTGATGGGTTTTAGGAAAATAGTCTCATCTCTCATCCCCAAAGTGCCTTTATTTGGTCCCCAGAGAGTTATCAGTTGATTGTTGACAAATTGTCTCCATTCATTCACTGAAATGGTCAGTTAATAAATTTACCAACACAATTGTTCCTCTGAGTCATTGTTGTGACTTGACATGCCCTGAGGCTCTGCTGAGCAGAGACTCACTCTTTCACCTGTACCTTCCTCTCAGGGAATTCAAAAGATTCACCACCCTCATAACCCACTGCATGGGACGAGACAAGAGAGTCAAAGAAATCCATTTACCACTCTCAAATCCAGCAATGCCTCAGGTCCAGTAATCTTAGGTGGTGGGTACACACACAGCAAAGTTTCCTGTTAGCTTTTAAATTAATCTTATCGGCTGATTAGCATACTAGTCCAAGACAGGCAGGTATTCCATGAACTCATTTCCATTAGAGATGAGGAAAAAGGTGGAGCATGTGTTCTGTGCATACATTGAGTTGGAATGGGGTGCACCAACCCCCTTGTCCAACTAGTTAGTAGTCATGCTTGCCTTGCTGCCTTTTATTTCTGCAGTTCCCACAGATTTTTGCTGACTTCCTGCTTCTTGAGCAATCATCCAGCTTCTAGGGCAGAAATGCTCACATCTTATCAGGCTTTATCACCTCTTCAAAGTGAGAAAGTCATTAGTAAGGTCTGCATCGCAACTGGTTTACACAAAAGAGCCACAAAATATCCAGCTTACACAATAGAGCCAGTGATTGGTGATCCTTGTGCTTGATGAGAAACATTCGGTTTCACTCAGTTTACGTTTACCCCCTTTGAGGCTTATCTATGGAGTTTCTCAATACAACTGCAAGGGAGTGGGGGGTGCATCATTTGATACACTCCATGCTTCTTTGGGTGACATTCCTCAGACTAATCACAAAGGCCACAGTTTGTACTTGAGTTTTTCTGTGTTGAAGAATGTTTGATGTATTACTTCCTTCAGTTCCTTACAATGGAAATAAACATTTTAGCAGGTCCTGTTGCAATAGAACAAGGGATAATAGTTGTAAACTGAAACAGAGTAGGTTTAGGCTAGACCTAAGGAATAAATTTTTTATAATGAGGTTAGTGAAACACTGGAACAGGTTGCCCAGAGCAGTGGTAGATCCCCCATCTCTGGAAACATTCAAGGGCAGGCTGGACAGGACTCTGAGCAACCTGATCTAGTTGAAGATGTCCCTGCTCATTGCAGGGAGGTTGGACTAGATGACCTTTAAATGTCCCTTTCAACCCAATCTATTCTGTGATGTTATGTCTCTCTGGTGTATCAGCCACTCTTCTCAGTTTTGAGTCATCAGCAAACTTGTTGAGGGTACACACTGACCAACATCCAGATCATTAATGAAAAAGTTAAACAGAAGTGAACCCCATAATGACCTTGGGGGTACACCGCTAGTTATTGACCTCCAACTAGATTTTGTGACACTGATCACCAACCTCTGGGCCCAACCATTCAGCCAATTTTCAGTCCAATTTACTGTCTGCTCATCCAGTCCATACATCAACAGCTTGTTTCTAAGGATCATTTTGGAGCCAGTGTCAAACAACTTAGTGGAGTCCATGTAGACCAGTCAATAGTTCTCCCTGACCTCACATAATGTAAGCTCATCATTGGCTTGGTGAAACATTCTTCTATATATTAAGCAAAAGCAAAACAATAAAGAACTTGATGATGTGTGAATAAGCTTGTATAATGTTAGTCTAATGTTTTAGATGCACAGTTCTTTCTGGTGGGTTTATCTCTCATCTGTAACTGTCTGGTCCTTCATAGACAAGAATAGACATCTAACTCCTCACATGGTATTGGTCATTTATTCAGAGCAGGATGGCTTAAATACAACCCTTCACATTTCTCTGTTCATTTATTTAATAAAAGCTGCGGTTATGTTGCACTTGACATGTTCATGGTAAAGAGGATTATAGAAGAGAGAATTATATGAATACTGGAGTCATTCATAATTTCCAAATAAATAAGAAAACACACAGTAGAAGGAGACACACACACACACACACACACAAAATTCTTAAATAAATAAACTAGACTGTGTTATGTTTTAAGATAACATAGTTATAATTCCATTCCCTCTTTTCTCTTAGGAAATTAATAAGCTCACAGTGGCCTGGAGCAAATTTGTTTTTCTTTGTTGTCTGAGGAAAGATTGGAATTCTGCTTTTTTTTTTTTTTTCCTTGGTCTTCATATTGTCTTTTAACAATTAATGTAACTAATTATATAAGAGTTGGCAGGACTGTCTTTGGCTGTAAAATTAATTACCTCCTTCAGCTTTCCACAGGTTGAAATGAATGGATTTCTATCAGAAGTATGAATAAAGGGTGAAAGGCACCTGTTTGTCATTGTTACTTTATATCCATATATGAAGGTTCAAAAATTATTACCTGTCTTGTTGGTAAAGAAATAAATTGATTGATAATTATAATTAAACCACTTTCGTGTATCTGTCTGCTCAGAGCTTGGCAAGTATATCTGAGGTCCTGGATTCTCTGAAGAGATAACTAGGTGAATTCTTGGCTATCCTTCCTTGTCCTATTTACTCCACCTCCTCTTGGAAATGAAGTAAGCCTGTTTCCCATTTTGTTCTGCCAAATCCTGGAGTCAGTGCAAAATAAATGTCTTTTTTAGGCAGATAGTGAAAATGGTTCTCTCCCAATGGATTCTCTAACTTAACTACAGAACAGACAGAAGGATCAAATGAATGTGCTCTTTGTTTTGGTTTGCTTCTTAACAAAGCTTTTACAAGCAATGAATGCTTTGGATTTCATATTTTATTTTTTCATTTCAAAATAAATGAGAAATTTAGGTATATCAGTCTCCTCAGGAAACTAACCTTATATCTTTGAAATTTTTCACTGCTTACTCATGCAGGTTATTAGACTGTTGCTTAAAAACTTTGATGATGTATGGAAGTTATTTTCCTCCTGTGTAGAGCTACATATTTTTCCAGTTACACAATGATGAAATACATTGAACATCATTGAAACAGCAGGGAAATGTTAAGGGAAAAAAGTTAAGAAGCATGAATTTCTATTTAGTTTTCATTTTTTGAGGGGAAGATCACAGAGAGCTTTAAAACCACTTCATGCTTTAGCACCAGTATGTACTCTTGTATCACAAACCATAGTCAAGGATTGCCTGTCCCCCATTTCCTCCACCTTTATTTCACACAGAATCACACAGAATCATCTAGGTTGGAAAAGACCTTGAAGATCATCTAGTCCAACCATTCACCTAACACTGACCATTAAAAAAAGTGTGTCTGTCCATTGCTGAGATTTACTTGAAGGTTTGTAATACTTCAGCAGTCCAGAAAGGTATATTTCATAAAGCTTTTTATATATATCATTACTGTTAGCCAGAGTGTGTTTTAGAATGAAACTCTGAAAAGATAGTGCCCAGTCTGCTATTTAGAAGGGAAAAGTGTTTTCATTTATTACTGACAGGTGATGGGATTTAAACACAAATCTGCTACACACCTCTCCTCCCTTTCCCCCCAGTATTTACTCTAGAATGCTGGATGCATATGTTTACTTAACCTATTTAAGTGTGAGAACTTTCTCAGTCATATAGTAGCTGATTAATACCTAGTATTACTTGTGGAACAAAACGATTTTAAAATTAAGGGAGAGGTTTAGATTTTATGATCACTGCTCAGTACACTGTGGAAAGAAAAGCCTGTGGAAGAATCTTTGTTCATTGCTCTTTGTTCAGGCTATAGAACTAATCAGAAGATGTTTGGAACAAAATGAATGATCTTTTCACTATCATGTAAAAAAATGGACATTGTAAATGAAGTTTCACAGATGTTGGATTTTTGTAAACAGAATTCCTAAACAGAAATACTACATATTTCAAAGACAAAGTCAAAAAAATGTAAGCATTGTTCCTATTTGAACCTTTCCAAATTTCATAACTATAAATTTTTTCAGATCTCATAAAGAAAGGTTTCTTTCTCATACGGTCATATGTGTATGTGTAGGTAAATCAATTGGGAATATCTATCATATAATCTGTGTCTGTTCTCTACTTTAATGTCTGTCTTTTTTCTTTTTTTTTTTTCTTTATGTATGTTCATATTTTAAACACAAAACCATGACTTTTATAATCTGAAAAAAAACCCCAAACCAAAACAAAACAGAAAAGCCCCCTGAAATTCTTCCTTGGGTTTTTCTTTTCCTCAGATGTTGTGAGGTTGGAAACCTTTTGAAGTTTATCTTTCCTTTTCTTTCTCCTTGTTTGTTTCAAAGAGAAAGTGAAATAAACAAGGAAAAGAATAGAGTATTGAGAGTTATTTTAAAATTCAGAACCTTGAGTTCAAAGACTCAGAAGGAATTTTAGTTTTATAAATTGATGTTTCTTTATAATTCTGTCAGGTTTAATTTCCTTTGTTGAAATGTAAGGACAAAATCCAATACCTGCATTTACCTCCCTTTTTCTTATCCATTTGTTAAGACGGTGGTTAATGAGATCATAAAATAACAAACAGTTCTTTCCTTTCTATTCTTCCATGAAAATGCAATTCCTGAGAGTACCAAGTATTGCATTTGATTTTGAAAAACATCTGAAAAGAAGCCTCTTGTGATGCCATAATCATTGATGCTCTAATCTAAATTCCCGTACTCTACCACAATTCATTCATCATCAGGCAGTAGGTAATGCACCACTTGTTTGAAATATACACTATTTGAGTTAATTAGAATGGTTACTAATTTTTTCTTTTCTTCTTGTTCCATGTTACTTTTTATTTTTACATTTTCTTAAATTTCTATAATTGCCAATGACAGTAGTGATTCTTTTACATAGTGAATTCTGATAGAAATTCAGAATTTTCAGATTCAAGAGTTCACAATAGTAAATCCTTCAAAATCATGGGATCTGTCACTGGAAGAGTATCTGGAATATTAACAAAAGAGTTCACCCTGAATGAATCTGGTGGTGATAATAATTGATATTCCTTTAAAGACTTATAAATTGCTCTTATTCTTCTGTGGTTTGTACAATATAATTGATAATAAAAGAGCAACAGAAGAGAGTGGAATGGAGAACACTGACTTTATTTGCAGCCATTTAGGTCACTCATTCACTCACATATCCTTTCTATTTCCCATAGGTATCAGTCATGAGCACAGGCTTCACCCATTCCAATAGCATCCGTAAAAACTTAAAGCAGACCCTATAAATTGTTAAGGCTAATGAGTTTTTATTTAACTTCCTATTTACCTGATCTGTGGTAAAAGAAACTGCTGTCTAGGTAGTAACAATTAACAGCTACCTGTAGCAAAGCAAAACTCATGTGTAAACTGCAGCAAAACTTATCATAAATATCTCTCTAAGCTCTGCACCTTTTCTAAGTTGATTTGTTTGGATTTAAAAGCTTGTCACGCTCTTACAAAGTAATGTAGGAAAATTCTTCTTACCAGAAATGACCAGATAAAAATATGCTGCCTCTGAGTTGGAGAAAACATCTGATGAATTTATCAGAATGTTTCTTTGTTTCATAAACCCACACAATTTAATCAAATAACATTTAGCTTAAAATGTCTTTTCTGTTGAAATGATTAAAGCTGGGACACATCAAAGGGAAACAGCAAATGGTAGAAGTATTTGTACCAGAATATCAAACCAAAGTACCAACTGAAAACAAGGCATTATTGTGAACTCCTCAAATGCACAATCCAAATAAACAGAAGAGAGAAAATGAGGGAGCACAAAACTACTGGTTTCTAGTGTTATTTGGAAATGAAGAATATAGTTTCAGAAAACATTTTCAAATTTTTATACCTCTAAATATTTGCATGGGATGCAGAAGATCCATGTAGGAGGAACAGAGATCTGAATTTTGCCAAATACATGAAAAAAACATTATGATTAAAAATTAGTCTGGTTTTACTTCCATTTTTTTCTCTGATCAGAAATTATGTCTTGGAATTGGAAATCTTCCATGATAAAAATTCAATTAAATGGTAATAAAGCTTTCCAAGAGGGAAAAGTTTTGGAAAAGTTTCCAATAAACTCCACTGTTGATTGCATTTGTGGCAGGTGCTGCCAACCCGATGAGGATGGAGCTTACTGGCTGTTGAGACATAGTGGCTGCTGATTCTCTTTTCGCGTTCTTGTTCTCAGATCTTTATGGTACTTAGGGCCTTTGGCAAATGGAGCTGATATTGACCACAGATCAGATTCAGCTCAGGTACAAAAAGAGAGTACCAAATGTGATGAAAATATTAAAAAGTTCTCTGTGAGAATAATTTTTTCCTTCACAGTGAACAGTAGTTTACTTCAGAAGTTCTACTGAAATCAAAAAGCAGAGATGAATAATGGAGCAATTAGGTCTAAAAGGAGTTCCCTGGAGCAGCACATCTGTGATTGAGGGCTCTCCTCTTGGGTCAGGACAGTGCCCAAGAAAACTCCTTGAGGTTGAAAGCCTGTACTTTTCAGGTGGGTGAGTGAGTGAGTGAGTGAGTGAGTGAGTGAGTGAGTGAGTGAGTGAGTGGAGTGAGGCAGGTGCATCAGCTTAGTGAAAACATCTTGGCTGCTGAAGTGCAGCAGCTCCTGGCTGCCTTCGTTCTCAGGGCTCCGTGGTAATTGGGGCCTTTGGCCAATGGGAGCCGCTATTGACTACAGGTCAGATTCGGGCTGGGTATAAATGGAGTCCCCTGGGGAGTCATTTAGATCTTGTTTCCTGGAGTAGTATGCTGTGGTTAAGGACTCTCCCCTTAGGTCAGGATGCTGCTCAGGGAAACTCCCCTAAGGGGCCTTGGGTCAGGACGCTGCCCTGAGCAGGTCCTCGAGGTTGACAGTCCTCACTTATCAGGTGAGTGATAAAATGTTTTGGGTTGCTGTTAAACTCTATAAAGATCTTTGTTATGTGTTTTGGGTTGCCATTAAACCCTAGAAAGTTGTTCTGTTCTACTCTCACAGACATTTGAACCTGTAACTTATGGAGAGCTAGTTAATCCTGCTTTTTTTTTTTTTTTTGCGGTTGGTTGTTTATTTGAGAGCCCTTGTAACAGTGAGCACTTTGGATTATCATTAAATCGTAGTAATTTCTTGACTATGCAGTAATAGTTTTTCTCTCACAGGCTTTGGATCTGTTGTTTATGAATGGCTGCTGGAATGCTAATTGATTCTACTTAAAAGAAATTTTATTTTACATATTTGTTCTGTTTATTTTGAGAGCCTCTGCAACAGCATTTTATAAAAATGTAACTGAATCACAGGGATTAAAGATTTGTACACATAAAAATGTTTAAGTTCCCACTGTCTATTTAAATGCTTTGTTTCTCATTAAAAGCAATTGCAATTTGGTTTCTGAAATGTAAATTCTAACCTTAAATTTTGTTACAGCTGACCCTAAGTAACCCACCTAAGGTAATGTAAGAAATATATCATGCAGTCAAGGACTAAACCAGTGCCTCCTGGCTTGGAGGGTATTTTTTGCATGGTACTGAGCAGTATAAATTGCACTGAACTGAGCTTCATACTGTCATTGAAAAAATGACAGTAGCACTCAAGTAATTTGCTACAGAATTCACAGAGCTGACAGCAGTGTAGAATTACTCTAAGCTGTTTTACTTAAGCATAGGTACCTCCTTTGTCCCTTGTACCACTAAGACTCACAAACTATTGGAGTAATACATAGTTGAATTTTGCTTGATTCCAAGGAATCTTGATTAAATCTGAATACTCTACAAAGTTTTCAAATTGGCATACTCGAATAAGTGAAAAACTACTTATTTTGAAGTATGCAAGGACACTGTAATGGAATCCCAACTGTTTTCTAAAAACATATATCTGCAAATTATGGTTTCAACAAGGGACAAGGGGGAAAGGCAGAAAGCCATCAACAAAAGAATTGTGTCCTAAAAAATTGCTGCAAACTGAAAAATCTACACCCTGTACATAGACTGGAAAGTCAGCCTGGAAATAGAAGGAGGATTGCCTGGGTAAAGGGAAGAATTAGAAACCTTAGAAAATATGCCAATTCATTTTTTGCCTTCCTCGGCATGATCACTGTAACAAATTTGATCCCATGCAGCGACTAAAGTGAAGGAGTGACACAGGCTTAATAATTGCTGAACTGATAAACACACATATGGAAAAAACAAATTGTCCCTAACTAAAGATTTTCATTAATATTAATGGTATTTCAAAGAATAATTCATAAAACAAATAAGAAATAAGCATCCAGCTGGCTGCCTGAAGGGGACAGTTTTAGATAAACGATAAAACAGAAAGGGAATAAATCTCATAGATTAGTCAACTGTTTCAATATTTCCAATTAATTTTTGACTACAGCAAAAAAAATATTAGGCATTTTATGATTTAAAAGCAAGAGGCATTCTACATCTTTATCAACCATATCTCTGATATTAGTAGGAATTCTCTAGCTCAAACTGAGTCAGAAGTTTTATCTGATCACTTAGCATAAGTCAGTTATATATGTAAATCCACACCATATTTTGAAAATGAATCATCCAACATGAAACTAGGGACTACTTATAAAAAAGTTGCTTTGACACCTAGCCTAAGAAGTAAAATTTGGGTCCCACAGTCAACTGATGGAACTCAGTTACCTCAGTCCTGACTTATGATGTTAACCTAAGGATGCTTGTTGTGCCAGTACCCATGTTGTACACAGACAGCTGCCTACAAAACTCCTTTGCCTTTGTGCCAGGGAGCACTGGGCTTCCTTCTTCAAGAAACCTGCACTCACATGACATCTCTTGCCCACTGCACTCTAGATAGAGATGTAGTTGGATGTAAGAAAACTTGTACAGGTTCATCTCCTTTATCAAAGCTTGTATGATGCCTGTAGTTCATCATGGGCTTGTGTCTGAACTATGGATGGCTTGTGAGTTTGGACCTGAGGCTGGCTCAGGTCAGTGAAGGATGCAGTACATATGTAGCACAAGTGGTCCCAGCTGCTCTTTTTCTGCTGCTTCAGTTACTTGATGTGAGCTTTGGACTTCCACCATTGCCACTTCTAGCTGCAGTGATTCTGTTTATGGGAAACTTCCCCTTTATTGACATGGGGAATATAGACTGAATTGGCTCGCGGTTTGTGTATCAATAACCTAGAGCCTTTTCTGTATTCCTTCATGATATTAATTGCCAACAGTAACAGCGAGGAAAATCCCACAAGAATATTTCATTTGCTACAGCACTGTGTCTCTTGGTCTTTGATGAAGACTTCAACATCCTGATTTAGCTCTTCCTAAAGTTCAGTTCATTTGACTGCAATTCACACCTTCTCTGCACTGTGATAAAAAGTGGATGCCACATCAAGGAAAGACAATATTTCACCTATAAAGAAAAAGTGAACTTCTGAGGAAAAATTTATACTCCATATATAGTATGCTAAAAGTCTAGTGGGAAAAGATCTGCCAGTATTAACACATATATCAAAATGTAAGCTTCAGCTTCTTGAAGCACGAGTTTGGAAGTGACTTTGAAGTGTATGCAGAATAGGTCACAGTTGAGCATGGATGAGAAGAATTAATCTTAACCTGTAAGTCTTTTTTTTTGATTGTTCTATTTTACCTATTTTTTTCTTTTTAATAACAACCAGTGCAAAATACACAGTTATGAAATCAAGATATTTCTGACTAATCACATATTTTCCTATTCTGTGGCTTACTTCGGCATATACTTCAATTTAAATAGTATAAAATACTTTGGTTGTTCCAAGTACGGAAGACAGACCTCTGTCAAATTATACAAACTGACATGTAGGAAACCAAAATAGAAAGGCTATATTTCCTTGAATTTTCTCTTCAAACTTTATATTAAATATCTTTCTATCTTTTCAAAATCCTACTTATTTATGTGTGAATTATTCAGTATTGTTATTTCCT
Organism: Otus sunia; assembly: GCA_010365825.1. Taxonomy (NCBI): domain Eukaryota; kingdom Metazoa; phylum Chordata; class Aves; order Strigiformes; family Strigidae; genus Otus; species Otus sunia. The sequence goes on along the minus strand of ML997843.1, from coordinate 5,395,722 downwards.
AATTTTCTCTGACATTAATTCTCTCTTGCTACTGTGTATTGTTTCTCACTAGCTACATTTAGTCCATTCCCACAAAAATTGCCACAAAAAAACCCTTCCCACCATTTTATCTTCTCTCTCACCTTCTTATAAGTAGTCTTACTTTGCTTTCTCTTTTGGTTTTTCTTTTTTTTTTCTTTTGATAACATCCCTCTTCTCTAGTTTCTTCCTGACATTTTTACTAGCCTTTGTGGAAAATCTCAAATCTGCACAATTTCATAAGCCACCTCCAAAAGATAAGTAAGGAAAATTGTTAGGACCTGAAATACTTAATTTCAGAGAGTGTGCATGAATAGGCATAATTACAAAACCAGGCTTCAGAATACAAGTGAGAGGAAAACGTGAGCACAGTAGACATTTTTTCTAGTATTTTTGAGGTATTGGAATTTTGAAGATATCTCAGTGGTTTTGTTACTAAGGAAACTATACCTTTGAGCTCTGTATCTTCAGGCATGTGGCTGCAGATTTTATTGGTATTAGATACTTTTAAAGAAAAAAAAAGTTCCCAGTCTTCTAAATACAAAACAGTTAATGTTCACTTTCTTAGTTCGGTAAAAATATTAGAGAAATGTATCTGCAGAAACATATGTGAGTATTGCAGAAATTGACATATATTGAAAAAAGAGTTTACTGGCCTAAAAATACTAAAATTGCCATACTTTTTCAAACTGGCCCAGTCCCTTGATGGTTGCCAATATTCATAGAATCATAGAATGGCTTGGGTTGGAAGGCACCTTAAAAAAAAAAATCCTCTAATTCCACCCCCACTGCCATGGGCAGGGTCATCTCCCACTATATCAGGTTGCTCAAAGCCTCATCCAACTTGGCCGTGAACACTTCCAGGGAGGGGGCAGCCACAACTTCTCTGAGCAATCTGTTCCAGTGCCTAACCACTGACACAGAAAATAATTTTGTCCTTGTAGCTAGTGTAAATCTACTCTCTTTCAGTTTAAAATCATTACCCCTTGCCCTATCAATACATTCCTGAGAAAGAGTTTCTCGCTATCTTTCCAGTAGGGCCCCTTGAAGTACTGGAAGGCCACTATGAGGTCTCTGAGGAGCCTTCTCTTCTCCAGACTGAACAAGTGCAGAACCTTGCACTTGACCTTGTTGAACTTAAAAAGGTTTGCACAGGCCCACCTCTCAAGCCTGTCAAGTTCCCCCTAGATGGCAACGTGTTGACTGCACAACACACTTGGCGTTGTCAAACTTGCTGAGGTGCACTCAATCCCACTGTCCATGCCACTGACAAAGATGTTAAACAACACCTGTCCCAGTACCGACCCTTGAGGAATGCCACTCGTTGCTACTACTCTCCACTTGGACATTGAGCTGTTGACTGCAGCTCTGAGTTGTAACCATTGAGCAAATTCCTTCTCCACCAAGTGGTCTGTCTGTTACGTCTGTATCTCTCTAATTTACTAAATGTTTAGAGACACAGGAGGTTTTAAAAGGCACAGTGAAAGGCCTGACTGCAGGATTTTTCATTAATTTGTGGGGTTTTTTCCTAATCCTAGGAAGTTAGCGTGCTATATGATCGTAAAGTATTTGGTTAAACTCTTTACATAACTAATTTTCTGTTGCAGTAAATTCTGTTACTTATTATGACGTACAATGAATATTTATTCTCAGAAGTTAGAAAGTGTATCCAACATTCTGTTCATTCTATGTGTCCCTTTCTTGGTTTATGGAATAAAAATTAGGAGCTCTCATTTCTATTTCATTTCTATTTAGGTAAAACATGACAGAATTAAATGCTGATCAGACTCACTGCTTGGATGTAAAGCATTTCCACTTCTATTATATCTTCTCTGGGAAAAGGTGAGTAGGACTGAATTTTGCATTCCAAGAAGTTTTACTTCACCTATATCTACCTTCTTTGCGATTTTTTTTTTTGTGCACCTGCTTATTTTGTAAGAGTCAGAATATTTCTGATGGTCTTGGTTCATAAGACAATCTAGAACACTTTTTTTGTAGTTTTACTGCTGTGTTACCTATTATTTCTATATTTTTTGTCTATTTTTTCAATAATATTGATTGTTAAGGTAACAAAATAGGTGAAGTACAACTGAATTTATTAAAAATCTTAATAGTTTCTGAGAGTATCTAGATTAATAAAAATATATCAATTTGGTTTTATTTTTTGTGAAAATCCTTTATATTTTAGCTTTTCAGAACTCAGAAATATTACCCTTAAATAGAAAACACAGGCCAGAACTTTCCATCTCAGAGGGAAATTTCTAAAGATACTGGAAATACATGAAACACATTTCCTAATCTGTATAATCTTAACTGTATGTTTATATAATGTAGCTGTGTAGGTCCTACAACTGCCAGAGAGTAAAAGTAAACAGACATCTTTCATTAACAAGAAGACTGCGTTTGCCTCTTTTTTTTTTCTGTTTCTCTTCTACTTGCCTTGTGTTTTTGTGTGCATTACATATTACAGTTCTTAGTAGTCACCAGTGATATTGAAAAATCATTTACTACACTAAATATGAAATTATTTTGACTGCCAATGATCTTTATATTCATTAAGGAAAACAATGAGTTATTCAGAAATTTGAGTGTTTGCAATAACTATGAGAATTAACAGGCTAATTTGCAATGTAACTAAAGAATTTGTAGCCAACTTGTATCTTTGGGGTAATTTCTTCAGGCATACTTGACTTGAAAAAAGTCTATGAATGTAGAAGTACTCCGTACAAAGTTCAGAACAACCTATTTTGAGTTATAAGGCATGAATTTTGTTGGGAAACCTGTTGGCTTGGAGTACAATGCTTTTTGTAATATCTAACTTTGGAAATGTGTACTGTGTATTTTCTGTAAATATTCCAAACGTGCCTCAAATTTGATCTTGTGGAACTACTCAGGTGATGTATTTTCCACGTTTGTTCAGTCCCCCAGCTCTCTACCAAGATTTCCAGTAATACTCTGATTTATTGTCTGTTCTGGTTCTCAAATTGAGTGCTTGCTTCTCAAGAAATTGTCAGCTGGTATAGGAGATGTTAAATATCAGAACAGATATTTTTCATCATTATGAAGATAAGAGAATGACTATGAATGCAAGGGTCTTGTATTCCTTCTATACTGGAAATAACATTACAGAGGATTTACAAAAATATGAGCAAAAGTATGAGTCTCATATTTGTTATAGAATGTGAAAGGGTTGCATTAGTCCCTTCACTCTGTTGTATTATTTGGTTTGAGAGACCTGCTACTTGTAAAGCAAAAGGAGCAGTGGGGGGTTCCAATTTCATCATTGATCTCCTCAACGATCAGATTTTGTAAACATACTTTCTCTTCATTTTTATTATCCTCAACCTATTTCTTTTTGCTTTCATATGTTCCTGGACAAAGTATTAAAAATAATCTGCTAACCTTTCCTTAATATCTTAAATACAATATCCTACACACTTATAAAACCATTAGCTTAAAAACAGAACTCAAATTTAGGATCCAAAATTAAGATTTGACAAGGTTCCAAGGGATAGTATCTTCTGGAAATTTCTAAATTCTTAGGTAATATAAACTGTGTGGAAAACGAAATGGGATTTATGCATAACCAGAGAGTTCTTTACAGCACAGCTGGTAGTCTCCCAATGCTAAAGAGAAGGCAGATCAGTATATCCCCTGTTTATTTCACTGTTTCAGAATTTTGAAGATGCTATATGTAAGAAAATCTTAGGGGTCAGTGGGAAGTGAGCAGAATTAGATACGGAGCTGAATAAAACTCACAGGCTAAACTTCTCAAAGTACATTTTTCTTCAGGGAGAGCATAACTGACCCAAAAATGCTAACTGGGCAGGTACCAAGATACCACTTTGTTAGGATAATGTTGAGTGAAACTCTTACGGTGTTCCTGAGAACCTAGTCTGCTGCTGTTTGTCTTCAGTTAGTCCTTGTCAGTAACAGTTACAGGTAAAAGAACAAAGTTGGGCTGAGCTGTGAGAGGTAGGAGAGGTGAGAAGTAAATGGAAGAATAATCTGCCAGTGAGTCACACTGGAGAAGATACTGCTACGGACAGGAAGTGGGGATGAGTTGGTCTCTTTTGGTGACATGCTTGTCTTCTCCCAAAAGAAGGATTATTCAGACAGAATAAGGGAATATCAGACCTTTACAGTGTTTCTCTTGAAGTTTGGATCTAAACAGTAAGTTCACCTGCAAATTGCTCTTCTGCACATTGGAAGAGGCAGAATATCTACAGTGACTTCTAGAAATAGCTTATTTCTCTGTATCAGCTATGAAGATAAGTCCATTAACATAAGAAGTTTAACTGAGCATATCAGCTCAGTAGGATGAATCAGATTTTCTTTTTAAAGAACTACAGAAATGTAATGTTTGGTTTAAAACTGAGTGGGATGATGAACCTGGACTGTTTGGTATTTTAAGTTTTGTTCTTTGTATTTCAGAATAATCAAATGATATGTTTTTAAATATACTATAGGATCCTTAATTTCAGTTTCATAGAGCTAAAATTTTTATGTAGAAATCTGTTAAAAACTGGATATGCATTGATATAAATTAAATGTTTACAGATATCAGCAAATTCTTTACTTTAAGCCTTTCTTAAGTTTGTTTCCTTCTGGAATTTTTTGTTTGTTTGTTAGGTAATGTAGATGAAAAAGTCTATCTCTACATTAGTATTATTTTATTAATAACCTATCATATTGGCTAATAATTTTGCACCCAAGAGTAAATTCACAAAGTGGAGATTTCCTTACCAGCTTACAGGTGTTAAAATGTACTGTAATGTATGTGTGAAGTTTAATAGCTCAGTTAATAAGAGTTATGAGTTTAACCATAATGTTATTGTGTGTCATGTTCACATTCTTGCAGAAATAAGAGGTGATTTTAGACTGATGTGCTGTGCCTATGCAATAGACAGTAGTAGCAACAGGTAGTTTTAGAAATCACTCATTTTTTTCTTGTCCAGCAAGTTATGGGTGTCTTTAATAATGTTCTATATAATAATAAATAAAGGGATTCTTCATTCACATTTTCACTTTTTTAGGAAGTTTTGCCTTTCTTACTTTGCACAGAAACGTGAATGTTCATCACAGAATGATCTAGAAGGCTCAAGAAGGTCACTCATTAATCCAGTTCAGAAGTATATACTCCATATGCTTGCTCTAGGATAGAAGGCAGCCTACTATCTAAATTATTCCCAGCTATAGTCCTTCATGTATAATCCTTCATGAAATGTAGAGATGTACAGTGAAATATATACCTCATTCTCTTCTTTCCTTGTAACATGAGAAATATTCAGCTGCTTTACATTTGTGAGAGTAACTTCCTAGGAGCAGCTCAAGAGTTAGACCATTCAAAAGACCATTCTTATTAGAAAGGCTGCATGCAGCCAGCATCTGGTGGAGTCCATGCTCTGTAAGTATAAATTCGGGCCTTCAGTCACAGTCTCTGCACTTGGGGACATCCCTGAATAAATGTAATTGCTAATGCCATAACATAGCCTTAAGAATCATGCAGTACTCATGGTTGGTTTTGTTCCTTATGTAGTGATAATCACCTTCTTGGCCTCTTTATATATGCTGGTTAATAACACCTGTCTTCTTTATACAAGGGATATACATGTAAGATACTTAAGTGTCAGGGTTCCAGGTGGGCTTGTGGCTCACTGGGCACCAGGTGCCGAGAGCTGCAGGGGCTTCTCTGTGGTAGCCCCAGACAGGAGCATGCAGCTGGAGGGTGCTCCGGCAGTTCCAGCCCCAGGCATTGGGAATCACCCTGGAACATGATGAAGCCAGCCTGGGATGTGTATCCACAGGTGGGCCTAGCTCAGTGGAGCTCATTGCCAGGAGGACAGGGCTGTGGGAAGCTGAAGACAAGCCCTGCTGTGGGATCACTAGGGCAGGGGCTGACAGTGTCGGGGGTGTGTGAAATGGGGTCTTGGGCTGTGAGCAGGATGGGGGGAGAACCCATGGGGTCTGAAAAGGAGTCCTGGTCAGGGTAGGGGGAAGACCCTGGGCAGAGACAGGCAGGTCCATTGGTGCCCTTCAGGCCATGACATGGAAGTCATCAGAGTTCTACAGCTACTGCTGATTCTGGCTTTATTCTTTATATTTGAAAAGAGGAATACTGGAAAAAAAGTTCTTTCATTCTTCTACTGTATCAGTTCTCCTCTGTATCAATATAGACACTCCCTTTCAATAAAAAAATATTTTTATATTTTTAATAGAGAAAAATGATTCCAACAATAAAATTTCTTACATATATTTATATATATAAATCAGTATGCAACTTCACCTCTAAATACTTTGCATAAATCTAGACACATGTTAGTGTCTTGTCTTTGGAAAGCTTATGTTACATTAGTGCAAAAACAAAGGAGTGAAAATAGGGGAAAAACATTGGTGCCCGGGAAGCTGATGGAGCAGCTCATCCTGAGTACCATCATACAACACCTGCAGGACAACCAGATGATCAGGCCCAGTCAGCATGGGTTTATGAAAGGCAGGTCCTGCTTGA
>ML997843.1:5328365-5388809 GCA_010365825.1 Otus sunia | reverse complement strand
TGGGCCCCTCACTACAAAAAAGACATTGAATTACTTGAGCGTGTCCAGAGAAGGGCAACGAAGCTGGTGAAGGGTCTAGAACACATGTTGTACAAGGAGTGGCTGAGGGAACTTGGGTTGTTTAGTCTGGAGAAGAGGAGGCTGAGGGGAGACCTCATTGCCCTCTACAACTACCTGAAAGGAGGTTGCAGAGTGCTGGGGATGAGTCTCTTTAACCAAGTAATAAGTGATAAGACAAGAGGTAAGGGCCTCAAGTTGCTCCAGGAAAGGTTTACACTGGATATTAGGAAGTATTTCTTTCCAGAAAGGGTTGTTAGGCATTGGAATGGGCTGCCCAGGGCAGTGGTGGAGTCCCCATACCTGGAGGTGTTCAAGAGTCGGGGTGACATGGTGCTTGGGGATATGGTGTAGTTGGGAACTGTCAGTGCTAGGTTAACGGTTGGACTAGATGATCTTCAAGGTCCTTTCCAATCTAGATGATTCTGCAATTCTGTAATTAACATAGGGCTGCCTATGCACATGACTTGAAAAAAAGTACATGAGCCACAGGAACCATGTAGAAGGGAGTTGTGTATCTGGTCCATGTTAAAAATATCTTATCATCTTTGCCAATTTGCATGGAAGTCAGTATGAACTGTTAATGTGTTTGAGTGAGACTCAAGTTATGTTTTTGTTTAACATTTTCTTTTTTCCTTTGAATATATACTTTTGTGCCTAAGCATCATAGTGTCAAGGAAAAATAGCACCACGGTGGATATTTCTGTATATATGTATATATTTTTTATGTCTTCTGAATACCTGACGGAAATGTAGAAAATAGGAAAACATTTTAAATATTTTATATTATCAATTTTTTCCACAAATTTCCAAATTATACTTAATGGGAAAAGAATGAATTAAAGTCTTACTATAGACAATAAGGGAGGAGAACAGACCCAACTGTCTAATCAGAAATTTTAGAATTGAATAGGCAACGTATTTGAGAAAGTTGACTTTGCTGAGACAGTGGAAGCCTCAGTCAATGGACATTAACTTTTAATGTTGAACTTCCCTGGAGTGAGCTTCGAAAGAATCATGTAGAGTGTGTTTAAGAAGAAAAGCAGGAGAAAAGGGAAACAGACACTGGAAACAATGGAGGCATCCAAATGCTCCATGAATTTTAAAACTTGATTTGGGTTGGTTTTGGCTCTGAGTACTTTCCTTCTGTAATCCAAATAATGATTAATAATTGTTTGTTTTAAAGGAAAAATCTATTTCTTAATAATGATTGCTGATGTTCAGCTGAACTTCCCAAATTTATTCAGAGATAATTTAAGTCCCTCTAGGGCACAGATGATAAACAGAGTTACTGTGACTCACAGTCCTACATTTAGAGTCAAAGAAGCCAAAGAGGCTCAACACTGTGTAAACTCTAATAGTCAGCTTTGAGGCTAATTGAAGAAAATAACTAAAAAAATCAGAATTCCAAGCAAAATTCAGTTGCACATTCCATAACACGTAGAACAATCTTATTGAAATAAAAGATTACACCTTGGAAAGTAGAGTGAGGAAAACTTGAAGTCCTGCTGACACAGACAGAGTGATCATAAGAAAGAAGTACCTTTCTCTAGACTTATCTGATATTTTCTACCACCTTGGGAAATATAGAAGTAGATATCATAACCAAATAATCCTTCTACTTTCCTGTTCCATGCAGATAGATCATGCTTCTGAGATGTAGAAGCACCCAGAGATTAATCTGTTTCCTTGCAAATGTTTTTACATTTGAGGCACCTCCAAAAACTCAATATGAGTAGGGATGGCAGGATCTTGAGTCCACATTTTCTGTATTCCAAAACATAACCCCAGACACCAAATCATATATGACTAGTGATTCAAGAAAGTTATTCATAAGTGTTGATATACACTTGTTTTTCTCAGTTATTTTTCAATGTGCATGTCATTACCACTTCTATAAGAAAAGGGAATAAATGTGTAAATTAAATAGTTTCAGCATTCTTAGTTACTGGTTGGTTTGTTTGTTTGTTGTTTTTTTTTTAATTTCAACCTTAACTTTCCTTGGATTTTGAATAAATCTTGCAGAGCACTATGTTGCTGCATCACACAATCAGATTTTCAGGCAACTTTAGTTGTTATTAGCCTGCCAGCTGCTAAACCTTCCCCAGTTTTCTCTGCAGAGGGAAGTTTGGTCTGCCCCATGGAAAGGAAATTGCTATCTATAGTGTTAATTTGATACCGCAGTTAGTGAAACTCTGATGAAATGCAAAAATTCTTTCCATTGCTTGCACTGGAGTTTGTGGAGTCACCCTGGTGTAAATATCATGGGTACATGGAAACAGTCAGGATATGAATCTGAAATATTAGCTATCTGGCCCCTCCCCTATTCTTTAGGATTGAAAGTGCTTTCAACAAACCACATTCTTCTAGCTGGAATGAAATATATTCACAGCTGTCAAATAATGTAAACAGTGTGCTGTGAAGGCCTGTAAACTAACATCAAGTCCTGCTGCAAGATACAAATAAAGACATCATTTTTAAAAATTTAAATTTCATCTTGGCTGATTTTTTTTTCTGTGTAATACCTTAATACTCTTACTGATTTTTTCCAAGAAAGACTTTTCCTTGTTCCTACAGATAATTCCCATGTCTTACAACTCATTTGATTATTTCAAAGTTTTGCTAAAACAAGCAAGTTTTGGTAATTTTACCAGAGTTTTCCTTCTTTTCTTCCTTTCTCCCTCTCTCCCCTCTCTCTCTTGTCCCCTTTCTCCCCAGCAGAAACAATACTACTCTCCCCTCAGAAAAGGAAAAAAAAAAGGTATTTAAGAATGATTTTATAAAGCATCAAGGAAGTTGTAATTTAGATAATTAATTTTCTCTTCTGGAATATTCTGTCAGGACTATTAAGATCTTCTGATATAAAATGAACATTCATAGATGCCCTTGGAACCTAACAGGTTTGCTTAATGAGAGAGTCCCACTAAGAGTGAAGTAGAAGATTTGGAGAATCTGAATCAAAATCACTTCAGGACATATCTTTTTTTCAGGAAAAGTTAGTTAACTAAAGTTTGCTGTTATTTAAAACATATTTTTTTTAATTCTTTTTCAAGTGACAAGGTGCATTTTTGTTTAGTGGGAAAAAAAATACTGAAGAAGGAAAACAGAAAACTAGACTCTTTTTTTTCCTGTTCTACTGCTGAAAACAATACAAAAAAGACCTTATATCAAAGCTACAAGATATATCTAATTTATGCCTTAACACATTTTTCAATCACAGAATCACAGAAAACTAGGTTAGAAGGGACCTCAGAGATCATTTGGTGCAACCTTGCTTGTCAAAAGCACATCTAGACAAGATGGCCCAGCACCCTCTCCAGCTGAATCTTGAAAGTGTCCAGTGCTGGAGAATCTACAACTTCACTGGGGAAATTATTCCAATGGCTGGTTGTTCTCATTGTGAAAAATTTTCCTCTTGTGGCCAATTGTAATCGGAGTCTGTTAGGACTTCTGAAGTCTGAACAAACCCAACTCTCTCAGCCTTTCCTTCTATGGCAGGATTCCCAGTCCCTTGATCATCCCTGTGGTCCTTCTCTGGGCCCTCCATACTGTCTGCATATTTTTATACAGCAGGGACCAAAACTGAGCACAGTATTCCAGGTGTGGCCTGACAAGCACTGAGTGGGATAATGACTCCTTTGTCTCTGCTGGTGACGTCCTTGTTGATGCAACAGAGAAGCCCGTTGGCTTTCTTTGCCGCAGCAGCACACTGTCCACTCACATTGAGCTTGTTGTCCATTAGGACCCCCAGGTCTCTTTTCACAGAGCTGATCCCCAGCTGGGTAGATCCCAGTCTGTGCTGCACTCCTGGATTATGTTTTCCTAGGTATAAGACTTTACACTTGGCCTTGTTGAACTTCAGAAGGTTCTTGTTAGCCCACTCTTCCAGCCTATCCAGGTCTTCCTGCAGGGTGGCTCTCCCTTCCAATGTGTCCTCTTCCCCGCTCAGTCTGCTATCATCAGTAGACTTTGTCAGAGTACCCTTGATCCCATCATCCAGATCACTTATGAAGATATTAAACAGTGTTGGGCCCAATATAATCCCAAACACTTGTGACAGGTTGTCAAGTTGAAAAGGAGCTATTTACCACCATCCTCTGGATGCAGTCTGTCAGCCAGTTCTCCAACCACTGCACAGACCACTTGTCTAGACTGTAACACATCAGATGTTTGGTTTAAAACAGTTAAGATTTTAAAATCAAGAAAAAGTGGTTGTAAATGCATGTATGTGTTGAAGGAAGGGCCGTTAAGTATATTAGGACAATGGCATTGTACTGTAGTGTAGTACCATGTTGAAATAAACCTAGTCATATGATAAACTTCCCTCTAAGAGATACAGCAGTTTATCATGCAGGAATGAAAACAACACTTTCATAGCATCATCAGAATGATTCATGATTATCTCATTACAGCTAAAACCAACTCTTAATAACTTCTGTCATACCCTTTAATATTTTTAATTGTCTTTTCTTTTAAGCTTTCAATCCAGTAAAAAAAAAAAATAAATCTTTACTGGTATGCAGAACACAAAGCCAACACACAACTGTTAAAAAGTCAGTTAAAAAAGGGACAAGTAGCTTCCCATATAGAAACAATATTTTGTAAATCAAACAACATGGATTTAATGAAAGGCATAAATACATCTTAATATTTGCAAAAAATCTGTTTCACAAACTGCTTAGACACAAAATACTTCAGTTTCATGTTGCAAATTAAAATTTCATAAACCAAAAACTGAAAGGATAAATTTTACAGTGCTATTTTCAAATACAGGTAGGGAAGTGTTATGAAAATATAGCTCCCATTTTATCTTCTAGGGTTTTGAATACAGAATGTCAAATAGGATAATTCTATTATTTCAAGAGAAGCTATGTGGGGAAACAGAATCATCTCTAGGCACTAAGAGCAAGATCATGTTCAAGAGTATTACTATATATGATAATAGGGTTATTATTTGGCAACATCTATTTTGCTACAAGCAGCTATCCCAGGGAGTAGTCTTCTCCTATCACTATTAGTTCCTATAGTATAGAGTGGTTAACCCCTTCTGAGAAGACTAGTCACTTCACACTACACCACATTAGCAGGAGTCTCCTTTGCCATTTCTTGTAATCTTAAATCATATATATATATAGTCGTGATTTGAACTCAGCCAGTAGACAATCATCATGCAGCCAGTTGCTTACTTTTTCCCCCACTTCCCAGTGAAATAGGGGAAGGACAAAAAAAGGATAATTTGTTGGTTGAATGAGAAAAACAGTTTAGTGTTAGTAACAAACAACAGTAACAATAGTAAGTCCAAATGGGTAATACACAATGCAGTCGCTCACCACTCAGCGACTGGTATTCAGCCCACCCCCAGCAGTGATCCCTACCACAAAAAAGATCCTGACCAGAAACAGAAATGAGAGCGCACTCATCTCCTTTATATACTGAGCATGATGTCACATGATATGGAATACTCCAATGACCAATCCAGGCCCAGCCCTTCAGATGTGTTCCCTCCCAGCTCAAGAATAGTTACCTCTATTCTGGTCAAAACCAGGACATATATATACAGACATGCACACAATTTTTTTCCCTCCAGTTCTTAATATCTGAATTTAAGTAAAGACTATGCTGGATAATCACATATGGTAGAGGATGCAAAGCCTACTGCGATGGTGTTGGAGCACATCTTTTACATGGCACAAATAACCAAACGATGCCGTCAAATCCACATTGCTAAGATTCCCTTTTGTGAATAAATCCCCAAAACTACAGGTTTTAAGTTGCAGGGAACTACTTAATAGATACACATTCTTTTAGCCTTGGTATATGAATACATACATATATTTTTTCCCTGATCTTCAAATGATAACAATGTTAGCAAATAAAGAAAAACAACTTCCACTACTAATGTCCACAAATCTGAGACCATTTTCAATCATGTACTAATACAGAAAACACTGGTCTCATCTTGAATTTCAAATAGATTTGCATTTTTTTAAAAATACTTTACACCTCTCCCAGCAAAGCCTTGGTATTGTGTATTCCAAATTAGATGTTTTCTTTCACGTGTTGATTGCTGCATACTTTGTTTAATCTCAGAAGATTATCTGAACTATACTTCTTTTATCTAAATACCTACTTGTATTTTATTGTAAAACAAAATATAAGAATGATTATGTACAAATGCTGAAATGAATCATCTGAATGAGGTACCATGATAAGTATCAGTACGTGGCTGAAGATATTAGACAAGTGAATACATATGGAAAGGAGGATTATCTTCCTCTGATATTTTCTCTTTCTTTCCCATGTTATAAAATTTATAGCTATGCTGATGACTGAATTCAAAACCTTTATACTCTAAATAACAGATCTATTCTCTGATGAACAACTGACCTTTTTTTTTTTCCCCCCACTCAAATGGATTTTTTTTTCCATTGCAAAACTCTGATTTTGTTTCTGGAAAAACAAAATTAAGTATTTTGCTAACATAGCAAAATGTCTCTACTACTGCTTCTGAACTGAACCTTAACAGGAGATGAGAGTAGCTTCTTGCATATAGCATAGTGGTTCTATGAAAATGACATCTTTAATGGGCATTCAGCAGTAAATGAGAGCTACTTCTCACAGAAGCATGAGGTCAAACATCAGCTTGCTCCTTTCAAAGCTTAGCTGACTTGTAGCAGGATTTGCACACATATTTAGTGGGTCCCAGAAGCAGGATGTGGAAGTTATCTGTTAGAGCAGTACTCACTGTAAGCCCTGATACAAACCAGCCATTTCCTGCATACCTTAGGTTGCTAATCTCTCTTCTAGATCATAAAATGGTGGGAGGGAAAGAAATAAACAGCATATCCAAAAGCTTCAGAATACAACTGATAAGTCTGAAATATCCAGGAATAATGCAGCAAACTGATAAGTCTGAAATACCCAGGAATAATGCAGCAAACAAATACAAGTGCTCACTGTGATGTTGATATGAAGTAAACACCAATGCTACATTTCAGTAAAGTAATAATGTTATATTGCATAGCTTTAATGCTTAAAGTTTGTTTTCATATATGGAACATTTCTCTTCACAGTTTGAAATATATGAGAACTATAGTGGAAAATAAAACTAAAGGTTTGAAAAAATGATAGAAGTGTTCTGAAATTTAAGAAACTGAAGTTGCTAAACATGGTGTACTTCAGTGAGGTTCAATCTGTATTAACATATGATCAATGCTTGAAATCTAAGATCCTACATCATAACAATATAAATCAAAGAAAGGAATTATTCACAGACTTAGAAAATGACAGGAGAAGGAGCAATGGCCAAAAGCTTTTGCTATACAGGATAAAAAAAAGGAAAATATTATTAACAGGGAAAGTAGTCAAGAAGACTAAGACATTACCAAGGAATTTGGGACAATCAAAACTGTTTATATTTGAAACTAGCTTACATTAAATAGTAATGCGTACTCCTGAAAATGCTGAGTATCAGAATGTGAAACATTAAAAGTTCTTCCTGGTTCTGTCACTTATGATTCATTAGAATATCTGTTTTCTTGTGCATTGTGTTAATTTCCTTTATAATTGTCTCAGAAACAGCCCTCGGGGCATTAACGTGATTAGATTATTCTTTCAAAGTATCATTAAAAAATATTTTCCCTCCATCAAGTTTACTGTAGGATCTACTTTCAATGCCTTAGATGCTTTTAGTTTAGTTTAATCTTCAAGTGTCATGGATGACCTTATTTACTCTTTCCAATCCTTTATGTTCCTGTCTGGAATTGGCTGCAGGAATTGTGCTGCCCTGTTTTATTTGGTTGGTACGTGGTAGTTTCAGACAAGGAACTCTGAACCCCCACAAAGCTCTCACATCTGTACGCTCTTTATTTTGTACAGGTTCATGAATGAAAAAACTTTTGAATTTTTCCTTCCTTTTTCTTCTCTGGAAATGTGATCCAAAAATGACAGTAACAATGCAGTATGCATATAATACTGAAGATCAGAAATTTCTGACCTCAATGTGCCTAATGAATAGTTATTTTAGAATGGGAGAAGAGGACAAAAGGGGGGAAAGAAAGATACTTCAGAAGTTTCATTGTGACGTACAAGCTTAAGGAAGCTTAAGAAATAAAAAGGGTAAAAAACTTCAATCTTGGCATTTTAAGAAGGCAAAGTGCAGTCAGGAAAAACAGAAAAAAAGATTTATCGCTTACATTCAGAACTGCAGATTAGTTCTATTACCACACCCATTCTCTGGTGCCTTCTTCCTGCCCTTCCCTTATCTCAAATGCTCTTGCTTTGTAATTTCTTTAATCCATGGTAACAGCATCTGGAGCTCATCTTTTGCTTGCAAGATGCTTCTTACAAATAAATCATTGATAAACTACTTGATTCAAAATTTTCTTTTACTTGTTATTCCTCATGAGGTCTCACAGATTTACATTAGCAAAGCAGCATTCAAATTATTTGTTCTCTCACAGTAAATATATTAATAGCAAAAAATTGTTGCTATCCTTCTAAGAGGAGAGAGAAGAAAGTATTCTAATTTAAATTCTTGTGTACATACCCAATACCTAACCTATTCCATGTATAACTGATAGTCAAATTAATATAACCTGTATCTGATCTTACACACACATCCTCTGCAACCCTAAGTATAATGAACATCATTAAAATCTGGACTCATGGTATTTATCTATTCGACTGCATTTCTAATAGTCTATAAATGCATCATATTAAAAGACTGAGTGGGACAACCCATGGTAATAAAGCCCAGAACATCCTTTTTCAAAAATTTTTGTTCTTTCCATGAGCATGCAACCAGTAAGAACTGATCTGTACGTAATTTAGTTTGTACTTTTTTTGTAGTAAAATTGCATTAACATTTTTCAGATGCTCTGTTATCAAAATGAAATAAATTTAGTAAATCTGAAGGAAATAAAGCAAATTTGAGCAACTGAAAACTTTTTTCCTATAAATAAATGATATAACTTTCAATAACATGCATACGTATCTTTTTTTCTCCATTTGTGCCAAAAGTGTTTGTATTGTCTGACCATCTGGTAGTCACCTTGAAGACTAATTAGTGATTAATAACCCCATGGTGTTGACTGAGGTCTAGATCCAGTAAGTAATTTAGACTCTATTCCTCAAAGGTATTACTCTTTGAAGCGAAAGATACACATTTTCAGAAGATTTGGTGAACCATCTAAAATCACTATCTTGAAGAATGATATTCAGCTGTCACTTAGACATGTCTGAAGCCCTTCAGTCTTGATTGAGGTGACCTACTGACATTTAGGTTGGAACTTCATAGGACAATTACATGTTGTTTTTTTTTTTTTTTCTAAATTTGGACTCCTCTGTTGGAGACTCTTTCATCCTGATGCTATCAACTTCAGTAATGCTTAGGCATACATCTACATCTTGGCTGCTGCTACCCATTTTCTACTCCATGGAGTCATGCAGCACTGTCTATACAGCAATGATCCAGGCAGGGTCTTCAGCTTCTGAATCATACTGGCCAGAATCTAAGTGTGACTTGCTGCACGAGTCACAACATCATGGGCAGTCAGTGATACTGACAAATTTGACAGCAGTGACCTTAACCCTAGCCATACCACTGTGTTCTGGAGTACTTTTTCAGAGTTCTCAGGAGAACATATTCATCAGAAGTGAAAGCATGAAGGCAGTTCTTCTTCACATAGTACATCACCTCAGTGTCTTGACTTTTGTGATGGAAAAGTAGTCATGGAAGACATATCTGATAGTGTAATGCGTATGTAAGATGCTAAAATCTTGGTTTATGTGTTTGGTTCTTTTAGCTCTCCCCAGCTTCTACTATCCCTCTCTCAAACAAATGTGTCTTCTTGCATTCCTTTCTCTCTCTGATTTATAAACTTAAATCATCTCCTTCTTTATATTCTCCCATCCAAGAATATTATTCCACTTTATCACATGGAGTAGCAGTTTTAGACCAGAGATTCTAATAAAAATCTGGTAAGATAAGAAATTAAACCAAAATAAAAAGACAGTGAACACTTAGCAACAAGGCTTTAATGTCTTGGAGTATTGAGGCACTAAAAATATTTAAATTGTCATGCTAAAGTGATTTATAATATTGCAGTTACACACCAGGTATTTCTTTGACATTTCTAGCTTTCCTTCAAATATTATTCTTAAGAATTGTGGGAATTTCACACAACTGTAATCAGTTCAATATAGTCATGTTACCTTTCTTTCTCTCCACAGGGTTCCTCGTTATAAGTAAGTGACACTGATTACAGGTGTAAGATTCAGTTTATTTAAAAAGCATAAAATACCTAATATTCTGTAACTTTCAGCTCCTGTCTCTCCAGCACACACATGATTTGTTACTGGTTAGAGATAAGTGATGCCCTTCCCTAAGCAATGTTATTTTTTCTCTGCACAGTGCTTTCTTAAAACAGAAGTTGCGTTGCCCTTAGAGAAATGTACTGAATGAGCCTGACTGGCTGAATTTCTAGATCAATGATTACAGAAAGCTGTATTTCACATGGATTGGAATAAGGTTTAAATTAGATTAAGACATTAGCAGAAGTTTATTAAATGTGTTTCTATGCTAGCAGGCTGGAATTGCAAGCTATATAATGCTGAGATTTTTGTGGAAATAATTGTTTTCAGGCCACAAAATCCTACACAAATTATTTTTAATCTTAGATACAGACCACATCTTTTCTATGTGTCTATGTAGAAAAAGAGTCCAAGTTTTAAAAGACACTGAGATGTTAGATATTTTTTATATTATCTGGTCTGGTATCAAGAGACAAGCACTTTAGAAAATGATTAGTTAAAAACCAAATGAAAAATGTCACTAACATTTCTTAAAATAACACGATTTGCTACAAGAATTAACTACTAGGGGCAACACTAAACATCTGTGATCTGTGTTTTCTTACGTAAAAGAGAAATCAGCAGGGGTTTATTTCTTTACATGCATTTAGAAGTGATAGTAAGCAAGAGATTTTCTTTGCAAATGCATACATGAATTTTGTATGTTTCTTTCAAATTGTAATGAATTGTTGCTCATTAAACTTTCTTATTATTTCTAGATCAGTTAAAATACACATGCAGTATGAATGTTTTTTTTACTTCATTTATACATGGAACAAAAAGAAATAATTACCACTCACTACTTTGCTTCCTATTTATTGTTATTATCTAGTTCTGGACTTGGTATCATCTTGTGTACCAATTTACTGAATGTCATCTGGACTGGACGTCAGACATTACAAAGATTAGACTTTTTGCAATTGATTTTATATTTTAAAGTTAATATAACATTCAACTATGTTTTTCTTGGAGATTTTATCTCCACTTTTACAATTTTAGACTTCAGTTGCTTTTGGTTTGATTTGTTCATAATGTGTTAACTTTTGTTTGTTGTTAGGGTTTGTTGATTATTTTTCATAATTGTTGTTTTTGCTTCCCTTCTTATTTAGGGATTGGTTTTAAAATTTATGTTCCTATCTCTCAGACTACATCTTTTGCATCACCTGCACATGATAAGAATGGCTTTCTCAAGATCACAGAGCAAATGATAGGAAGTGACCCAGAAGACTGTTATTTGTTTCCGTTTGCTTTGATTTAGTCGTTAAACCATGCTCAGAAAACTGTTAAGGCAAAATACACTATACCTAAATGATTTTCCTGTCATCTTTTCATCCTAAAATTTCAAATTCTCACAACATTTTTAAGTTAATGAAGCATATATGACTGACTGTGGTAGTTACTTAGAAAGACATTACTGCTGAACCATGTTTAATCAGGGTACTGCTGGAAATCAGGTACAGTATCTGCACATTATAGTAAAATGAATAGAGAACCTAATTAGAAAATCAAAAGGACAAAATTGGGTTTTATTTGATGTCAGGCATTGCTCTCAGACTTTCTACATACAGATTATTTAGTAAAATGTTGGGGAAAAAAAGATGAATTTTAGCAACACCACTTGATGGACATTTTGCACTAAACCATCAAGTCACATTTCCCTGAGGACCAGCCCTAAATCTCTGAAAAGAGATTATTATAAACAATTGAACAGAGATGTCAGAAATCATATATGACAAATAAACCTTTGGCTACGTCAGTGTATGCACACGTACACACACACATGCACAAAATATATCCCGTGTAAAAAGTATTATGTAGTTTAAGGAAAGTGAAACTTAAGTAATAGCAAGTCATAGTTCTTGAAGAATAGTATCAAGAGAAGAATATAAGAGAAAAATGTTGAATATTTTAAGAGATAAATCTACTAGATAAATAGATTAATAAAAACTTGTAATAGATAAATGTACATGTTCATCTGTAGATATTGATAAACATCTGCATCTATGGAAATTATTGCTACAGTAGGATCTCTGTAAAGCTTCCTGAATTTAAATTATCATAACTTCTTTCTTTCATGTACTGTCAATTATTAATATAGTAATGATAACATAGGAATCACTAATCTATTGGGCTTTGCCATTATCCTTCCTGAAAATCTGGATGTCACTAACTGTGTTTTTCTAAGGTTGTTCTTTGTTTATAGAGAAGGGGTTAGTTTTATCCACGCTTGATTTAGGCACAGCTGAAGATAAAATTTTTTTTTAATTCTTTATTATTTATTAAATACCATGCAAATGAACTTTTGGAAAAAACTTGGATAAAACTTGGACTTAAAGTTTAGATTAAATAATAAAAAGAAACTGCTTTCCTCTTAATTGAGACTGACAAATAATATACTTTAAGGACCAAGCATATATTTTAGAAAATCGCTGTGAGCTTGACTAAGGGATATATGGGTGCATAGGAGCTTATTTACACAACTATTCTCTGTGCAATAAGTTTTGCATTTTATCCATGCAATTTATTGACTGACTACCTCCCATGCATTGGTGAACTTAACTTTACAGACCCCTAGTGAATAAAACAGTGAATTCAAAATTCTGTACCTGGAACTGAGGTACAAAGGGGAATTATTTGCTTGAAAATAGAAGATCAGTTAGAGCTGGAGTTCAACCCAGACTGCATAAGCCTTACATCGGTGTGTACACACGTACTTTTTTTTCCTTCAAGATGTTTTGAAAGACGCTTAGTGGATGATATCCCAAAGCAAGCAACTATTTTATTGTATTACCTGATTTAATTGTTTGTAAGAATTATTTTTCTTAAATGTCTGCATAGCTCATTATGTCATACCTCTGCATGAAGGTAGCATTCAGGGATAGAGAATATGACTTATGAAGAGAGGTGGAAGAATTAGATTTATTCAGCCTGGATACAAGAAGGACAATGTGTGAACCAAATTATGGTGTTTTCTTTAAAAAGGGGTGTAAGGAACTGAAGGAAGTAATGCCGCAAACATTCATCGACACAGAAAACCTTGGACAAACTGTGGCCTTTGTGATTAGTCTGTCACCCAAGGAAGCATGAGTGTATCAAAGGATGCACCCTCCACTTCCTTGCAGTTGTATTGAAAAACTCCTTATATAAGCCTCAAAGGGCGTAAAGGTGGACTAAATGAAACCAAACGTTTCCCCTCGAGTACAAGTACCGCTAATCACTGGCTCCATTGTGTAAGCCGGACACCATGCATATCTTGCTAATTGAAGAGGTGACAAGAACTGATAAGAGGTGATCATTTCTGCCCCAAGAGCAGAATGACTGCTGCATAAGCATGAAATCAGCAAAACTCTGTGGGAACAGAGGAAAACCCAAAGGTGGTCAGGGTGAGTACAACCACTGACTCAATTGGACAAGGGATGGTGCACCCCATTTCCTCAGTTTCTACTATAGAGATTTTATAATTTCAAAAATCGTATTGAAGAGGCAGGACCACTTAATGCTTTCTATGGTTTTGCAGAAGTTTTTTCTCTTTACTGTATGAAAAAGACGATGTCTTAAAAAGAAAATATGGCTTTAATACATTGCTTGATTTTACATCATGGAAGATAACATCCAGATAGGAAGGTAATTAATTTTTCTTTAAAAATTTGTTACAGAATATATGTTGCCACTCTTTGTTAATAACAACACTTCTCTGATGACTTTTATGTAAGCTATCTGAATGGCTCAAAGGACAAGCTTTTACCCAATCTGCTGCATCTGCTGCTTCTCTTCCTTCAAGTTCTGCATACTGAAATTTGATTTCACAAGTTGCTCAGTAAAGCATAATTCTTCAAATATTTATAGCATATACTGGGCAGAACATACATGGCTGATAAAAGTATGTCTGCCATCAATTAGAGAGAAATATCAGCAAATAATTTTTTGTCCATTTGTAGGACCCATGACTTATCAATTCTTTCTCTGAGATGATAATAAAATCTGTTTGAAAGTCAGTATAGAGGAAAGGAAAATTATCAGTCAATCCTAGGATTATGAATCTAGACTATTCAATTATTTTCTTGTGACATACTTTCCATCATCCTTCATTTATGTATTATGGATAGAGCTCTGATCCTGCAAATCAGTCCATACTGGAAAGTCATTTATTGTAATCTGGACACAGAGGTCTGGATATGTCAATCAGCTTGTCACACTGGTGATTTATACTATAAAGTCCTTGGAGCTTAGATCTTGGGGTTTTTTTGCAATGTCTCAGTATTTAAGGAGTATGTTCTTAAGTAAATATATGTAAATAACCATGAAAAATAAAAGGATTAGTTTATGCCTTTGGTATATTTAAAGATGTCCTAAATGGCTGTTGCCTTTAATGATCACTTTAAACATCTTATATTTACATTAATTAATTGAGGTCAGAGTTCAGTACTGTTATGGAACACAAAAATGGCTGATATTTTGCAATTTAAAAAGCAACAAACCAGCCTTTTTACAAAATCTTGTTATATAATGCTGTGACCTTTTAATTTTATAATTGTGTCTTAAATAGAAAATTAACAGCTACATATTAATGTTTTGAAGGTAATTCTTTATCTATAATTTATCTTGAGTTGGTTAGCTTATTAATGTTTCAAATCCTTCATTTTGATAAGAAGTATAAGAGAAATGTGAACAAATTAAAATTCATGGAGCTACTTCAGCCACATCTGTAACTTTACCTGAGCTTAGTCATGAATCCATTTTCATTCTTCTCAGAAAGAAGAAATTTCTTTCAGCTTCCCCTGCTCCGGCACACACTCATACATCCAATGCAATGGATAATTATCAGTTCCACTTATCTTTGTAACTTATTTTCTTTGGAGTCTGCTCATAGTAAAGTATTTTGTAATATTATGTTATAGGGACGTACGAGGTATTTGAGGGATGGATTTTGAAATATTTATTATGTTAACTAGAGCTAACAACAAAGTTGAAAACTTGAGGATGATATTAAATTACTTAGGGAGGCAAAGAGAAAAGATCTTGAGGGAGATCAAAAAAGCTAGAGAGCACTATGAACAGTCTTGGAATAGGTAAAATTTACCATTTAATGTGCCATGTAGGAAATCACTTTTACTATTTAGCAAAAATAGGAACAAATAAATTAATACATAAATACATATATTTTTAGTCAGTAGCAAATCTTTTATTTGCTATTTGAATGCCATCTTCAATTTTATTTACAAGATACTATTAGCTCCTCCTCACCTGGAGTACCTTGTCATTGTCCTGAGTAAAGTTTCTATTTATAAGGCCATATTCCGGATTTCAAGAAGTCTTCAGTCTTTCTTGTAAAATATTTACCAGCTGTGCAAGGTATAGCATAATCCAGTAGCCCTCTGGAAAATACTAGCAGCTACTTCAAGGAGATACTATAAAACTATAAGCAACAGACATCTACTGCTCCATACTGAAATAGAAAAAAACAATGCAAACTTGCATAAATTCTTGAAAACTGTTTGGGGTATATGTAATAAATTTATTGCTAGAATATACAGATCTTGAACCTCTAACATAACAGACATGAGCAGCTTCTGATTATCCAGAAAAAGACCATATTATCAGCACCAAAGGCCTACCAAGATAATCAGAATACCAGTAGCATTCAGCAAATTCAAAGTTCTTTCAATATGTGTTCCTTTTATACACAGGGAGTGTGTCAGACTTAACATCATCACTCATATAGTTCATGAAGAAGAATTTGAATTTATGAGGCCTTAAGGCATTCACTAGTCCTTCCTGAACTCTACTAAATGGAACAGTGAATTTTTAATCTGTCATTGCCTTTCAAGTTGTAAGCTGCACTGGTAAAACAGTCAAATGGACAGCTAACAGAATGAAAATACAGTTGTCATGCAAGCAAACTTGACCAAATGCTTTTCAATATTTTCAAGATTTATACATTACATATATGTTTTGTTAATAATTATAACTATGTGTACTTAAAAAATCTTAAGATGTTTCAGAAATAATTGTCTAACATTTTTCAATAATTTGTCAAAAGTGTGAGCAAACTGAAATTCTCTAATTAGATGTTCGTTATTCCATATTTTTTATAACAACTTTTTAATTTTTGATGTTTTGGTTTTGTTGGTTTTTTTCGGGTTTTTTTTAATTTAAAAAAACCCCAACCCAAACCAAACCAAACCAAACTAAAACCAAGCCAAAGTGCATTTAAGGTAACAGATCATTTATCAAGCTTCAGCCTGATGCAATTTGAAGTGGCTTAGGCATTTAAAGACCTCTACTCAGGACTTTGATTGTGGAAGAGACCTAACAGCCTTACATATATCACCTTTTCTGGCAAAGTGATAACACCAAAATAGAACATCCAAAAGGGTAAATGTTATCTGTCTGCCTTAGTCATGGTGAAAGAAAATGGAAATAGAACAAAGATTTATGAAGAATGAGAGGATGTATGAAGGCAGTAGGGGAGACCTGGGCATTGTAGTTATCTTTCAGCTGTTTGATGTGTTCTATGAAATCATTACATATAATATGACATGGTATATACACCAGACATCGAGTGTAATATCTGGCCTACTGTATGCATTCTGTATATTACCACAGCATCATAAATGTTATCTGTCACAAGATACTGGTTTTATTCTTTTTGCTGATGTTAGAAGCTAAAGCTGAAGAAATGGCCTGGGAAAAAGTAGCAATAAAGAATAACAATGCACAAAAACTCACAGGAGTAATACTAAGATTTTATTGCAAAAGCACATACAAAGTAGGTATACTACACTACCATACTCTGCTTCTAAGATGAATCTCCTCAGCAGTAAATTATCCAACTTTTCTGGCAGACTGTGAAGTTTCAAGCACTGCAGTAAAACAAACACAGATTTTACTAAACATTATGGCAAGCAGTATTCCACTGAAAGTTTCAGAGAGCTTTCTCTAGCTTTTCAGTGAAAGTACTGAAATTGCAAAACCGTGGAATTTCATATCAATTGGTTTTCTACCAAGGTTTAAACTAGGTTTCAGTTAAACTTGTTTTGTCATTTTTTAATGAAGTCAGTGCATTAGCCTATACTTACACCTAGTGCAAATTAGGAGATTTCATTTGATGTCATTCACAATGTTAAAATTTGGACCAATAGTCTTTATGAGTAAATGATGTAGTTATGAAGCACAAACTTTATTCAGTATCATGAATACATCCATCCATTATATGCAATGTAGAATGGATTACATAAAAAATCAGATTCCACTACATCTCCACCACAGAGCAGACTCATAAAAACTTTTTAATATACTTTAAATAAGTAAGAAAAAGATGCATGATTGTGGATAAATGATCAAATGTGTGATTCATCAGCTCCTTACCTCCACATTTTTTTTGAATAGAAAACAAAATTATGGAAAATAGAAGAAGAAAGGAACCAGCAAGTCTGTCACTTAAGACATGACATTGTGAGCTGGAAAAATATGAAGCAATAAACTAATGATTGCTCTCATCAAATGGTGCTTAGAGAATAAAAATCTTGATTTTTGAATCAATGAATCAATTGAATTTTTGGTTTATAATATACGAAGTGTAACACAGAGACTGCGGCCCAGGAGCACATCATACACTGTTGCATAATAAACAAGAAAAGAGAAATAAGTTTTCCTGAGTAGTTTTCACACAATAAACACACCCTTAAATCTGTTGTTTCTCAATAAGTGTTCATGTATTTAAAATCTTTAAACTACAGAGAAAATACAGTAAAAATATAAAGACATAATTTAATGGTACAATTGAAGAGTAAAATCTACCTAGGTACTGTTAGAACAACATAGTTATCTAAATAAGATATTTAATCTGCAGAGTTTTTTTGCACAGACAATTTTATTTATTTATTTATTTATTTAGGTCCGTGCCTATCATCTCCGCACCTTAAGATCTTCTGGAAAAATGGTAAACACACAGTTTCCACATGTTTATTTTCCATCCTCTCACTAGGTGAAACAATATAAAAAGTGGGAAGTTTTGATGTGGAATATATGCATGTCAAACTAGATATGTTTTGTAATGTTTTAAAACCAATAAGTCTTGTGCACCACATGAAACTTGTTGAAGCTAGTAGTAACTTCAGTTCTTTCAGAAGCCCAATGTGTTGTCTTGACTCTGAAGAAAGCTTAGGGTCTGGTTTTGTGAATGCCCTTGAGAAAATTTTAAAATGGGAAAATGAAAAAGGAAAAGGGAAAGAAAGGGTAAAAAAGAAATTTAAAAGGAAAAATAGAGGGAGAGGAAGAAGGAGAGGAAAAGAAAAAGGAAATAGGAGGAAAAGGAAAAGGAAAAGGAAAAGGAAAAGGAAAAGGAAAAGGAAAAGGAAAAGGAAAAAAAATATAATAAAGAGGAAAAAAAGAAAAAAGAAAATAAAAAGGAACTTATTCTCCCTTCACTAATACCTGTAGCATTTTCTTTGGATATAGCCCTTTATGCAACCCAAGAATTAATACAAGCAGGGAAAGTAATAGCTGACAGAGAATGTGCAAGCTTAGGGGAGAAAACGTAGGAAAGAGCTGTAACTGACCTGTGTATATTTCAGTAAAGTAAAATAACAAAAGAAATAGAAGGAAGCTGGATACATATATATGAGTATTTTCCACAGTTTTATCTATTATACATGCAACTGATACCAGTCAATAACAAGTTGGCTTGCAATAGAAAGGTTAATCCTCACTAAATTGGGGTCACTTAGAAACTAAAATGGATTTCCTCTCTTATGAGATTTGTTTTATCTTTTTATTTATTTTCATGTATATATGCAGATTGTGTCAAGGGACAAAGCAATAATTCATTCCTAAGGAGATACATCTAACCGCATCTATTAGTACAATTTTTTGTTTTAATTGAGTCTAAATTGTCTTCTGAGTATATTGGATGAGTGAATACTGCATTCATATTAGCTACCATCTAATTTACACTATATGCATGTTAATTTAAAGTTTCAGTTACAGACATATCCAAGAGCATTCTATCGAGGTTTAATCACTGAAGTTCTGACTGAAATTCTGCTGTCAGTTGGTGTTACTCCATCAAATCAAGAGGAAGACAGATGAAAACAAACCATACTGTTAGGCTGTGAACAAATTTCAGTGAGAGTAAAGTATCAGCAAAAGCACTCAAGATTTTCCATTGAATGACAACAGCATCTGGCTGGGACAGGTAAAACAGCAAACAAAGTTGTAGTAATTTCTTCAGGAAACAAAGAAGCAACTTCCATCTTCTCTGAGGTACCAAGCATGATCAAAGAATAGTAATGCCCCTCATAGCTTACCATACTCACAGTGTAAATCTTTAAATAAATGTATTTAAGCAATTTGAAATCTGAGGAAAAAGTTCAGCCATGGGGATGAGTAGCATCATGCAATTTTTATTTCTTTAAATGTCGCTCTCGTAGTGATAAATTAATACATATTCATATAGTCCTGCCTACATAAATATAAATTTAAAAACACAGAATCACAGAAAAGTTGAGATTGGAATGGTTGTCTGTAGGTTACCTGGTCCAACACACCTGCTCAAGCAGGGCCACTTGTTGATGATTGCCCAGGACCACGTCTGGGTGGGTTTTGGATATCTCCAGGGACTGTGACTCCACAGTGTCTCTGAGCAAGCTGTTCCAGTGGTCTGTCACCCTCATAGTAAACAAATGTTTCCTGGTGTTCAGAAGGAACCTACTGTGTTTTAGTTTGTGCTCATTGACTGGTCCTGTCACCAGGCACCACTGGAAAGAGCCTGTCTCTGTCTTTGCACCCTCCCTTCAAGTATTTATACCTCGGGCTGTCAGGACTCCCAGGACCTTTTCTGACATGCTGCCTTCCAGCTGTGTGGTCCCAAGTGTATATTGTTGTTATTTCCCAGGTGCAGGAATTTGCACTTCACCTTGTTGAATTTCATGAGGTTCCTGTCAGCCCATTTCTCCAGCCTGTCATAGTTGCTCTGGATGGCAGCATGGACCTCTGGCACATCATCCACTCCTGTCAGTTTTGTATCATGAGCAGACAGGTTGAAGCTATACTCTGCCCCATTATTAATAAAGATGTTAAACTGTACTGGACCCAGTATTGAACCCTGGGGTACACACCACTAGTGACTTGTCTACAACTAGTCTTTGTGACATTCATCAACAGCCTCTGGGCTACTCTGAAAACCATTCAGGCCAGCCTTCAGTATACCTACCATCTGCTCATTTAGCCCAGATGTATCTCTCATGAAGTGAATTAAATTAGTATCGATATTAGAGATATGTGCTTTTTTCAGCAAGAAGATTAGCACATTTTATCTAGGAAAAAATACAAAATATATTTTCAGCCATTAATCTGGGAATATTGTATACACAGAAATATACAGAAAAACTGAGGTTAAAAGATTTGATGTGCATCAACTCCAGATACTGTCTCAACAGTATAGGTTTGCTGGCCTCCAGGAACGTCTGGAATGATCTTGTCAATACACAGGTAAATGTGTTCATGAATTTCAGTCTTGAAAACGTAGTACACAAGCCTATCTCACTGCCAGATATTGCAATCATTCTTTTTGGTTTGGAATCTACAAAAATTCAAACAGATGACAGCAAGAAAATTGTCAAGAGTTATTTCTAGGTTGAAAGTAGTTTGTTTTGATCTTTCTTGGATCTGATGATATTAAGGAATCAAAGGCTGTGAGATCAGCCCTTCACTGAGAAACTTTTTTATGCCCAATGAAAGTAATTTCTTTCTCCAGTTTGCAACATTTTTCCACTTGCGAAAGAGAAAAATATGAAATCCTTAATGTAGAGCACTATACTACTTCAGAATTCAGAATTCTTTCATCGTTACTTATGATGAGTTTAATTCTAAAACCTTATTTTAAAAGTATGCATGCATGGTGAATTCTATGCAACACTGAAGGCGATAGGAATTTAGTTGGGCTCTATTTATGTCAAAGGACACAAAGGAATTTTCATGCTCCCCAGCTGTGCATGCAGTCTATAGCTTCCTGCAACTTCAAGTTGTAATGAAACTTGTGTTTTCACCATTTTGTTGGCATTCCAATGGAAAGGGAGGCTGGCAGCATAGAGGAGGTACAGTTCTCTCTTGAGGTGAGACCATTAAGACTGTTGTCCATACCATGAAAACTCATTTAATTATTTGAAACCAGACTTTTAACTGTTATTTTCTCTTCTTAAATTTTGGTAGAAGCCTCACTGAGAATGCATGGCACAAAGTTACTTAAAACATAGCCTCAGGTAATGAAAACAGTTATAAATAATGGAGACAATGCAGGAAGAACATCATAACTTAGGATTTTTTTATAAGTCATTTAAGTGAGTGGAAATTTGTTTTAGAAATTAACACTAAAGAACTACAGAAAGTGCGACCCTCTAAATCTACCAGCTCCTGAATCACACCACACATACATCTAAATAACATCCTGGAAGCATGTCCCAGATCTCATAACACATCTAAATATGTATTGTATTTTAGTAACTTTTAGGAAATCTTTAGTCATCAATTAGTATTGAAGTTCTTTTTTATATGTTAGTCAGCCAATAAAAGTCAATGTATAATTTAATAGAAAACATACTATTTACAGAAAAATATGGTAACAGGAAATTTATATTCTTTTTTCTGGCTTTATGAGCTGAATTATGCCAGTAGGTGAAGAGATAGCTAGTGAATGAAAATATTTATTTGGCTACAGTACATAACTAGTACTCTTAGATTTTCACATAACACATACAGTGAGTGTCATCTGTATATGTTAGTTCAGTTTTATATTAATTTTTATCTCAATCCAAACTGGATATTATTTTCAAAGTATCCTTACGTTCTCACTAAGGAAGTGGTGCAACTCAGAGGGTGATGACATTCTATAATGTTATATTCTGAGATAATTTTAAAATTAAGATTAATTCACATAAGTAATTTTAGTCCTTAGCTAGAAAATCTTGTTTCCTGCTGATGCCTCAGAGTAAATAAATGGTCCAATGGATATATACATTATTGTTTTTTTAAATCATGTCCCACTGTTAAGAAAATTTGCTAACACATATGTCTGAATATAAATCCCACTGAAGCAGTAATATGAATTCATTTGGGTCTTGAAATATACCAGAGAAGAAAGCATGTATTCTTATACTTGCTCCTAATTTTGTAAAAATGTTCCTCATTAAGATTCAATGGTTGTCTGAATAATTTTTTTCAGGTATTTTGTATTACAATTTGTTCTAAGAGATACTCTGAATGTATT
The DNA here is from genome assembly GCA_010365825.1 of Otus sunia. Lineage (NCBI taxonomy): Eukaryota > Metazoa > Chordata > Aves > Strigiformes > Strigidae > Otus > Otus sunia. The sequence goes on along the minus strand of ML997843.1, from coordinate 5,366,134 downwards.
GTGGATCATATGCTTTGTTTCAGTTGATGCTGCATTACACATTCATCAAAAGAGCATAATGGAGGTTTTAGGAATATAGTATTATAATCAAGGTCCTACAGATGCTGTCCACATCTTAATAGTAGCATAAGCATTTAAGAAATAATCCAAAACTAAATAAACTTTTTGATGTGTTCTCATACCATATGGGTTGTATTAAAGATGATTATAATTAATTAGAAAAAATAATTATTGAATAATAAGAAGTTCATTCTCTTGGTTTCAGTCAGGATAGAGTTAATTTTCCTTGGTCTGAGAGGGAGCACACCTAGAAATCTGGGCCCAGATGTATCACTGGAGTATTCCATATCATGTGACATCATGCTCAGTATATAAGGGGATGTGTGCCCTCTTATTTTTCCATATTTGTTTCAGTTTTCCAGTCGATTGACAGCGGGATTTCTGGTGCAGTCAGGATCGTTGCTGGGAGCAAGCTGCGTACCAGTCGCTGGTCGGTAAGCAAGTAATGTATATTGCCCATTTGGACTTAGTACTGTTACTGTTGTTTTGTTACTGTTACTATTTTTTTTTTAACCCAACCTACAAATTTCTTTTTTCTGTCCTTCCACTATTTCACGGGGCGGGGTGTGGTGGTGGTGGAAGTAAACGACTGGCTACATGGTGATTGGCTACCGACCGACTTCAAACCACAACAGTCTTTTGGTGCCCAACGTGGGGCACAGGGGTTTGAGATAACAACAGATTGTTAATAATGTCATAATGTTTATTACTTGACTCCTTAAGATTTTATCACCTCACTTGCCATATGTATTTCCCATGTTGTTGCTCACCATCCGTGAGAGTTAAGATTTTGTTTTTGCTGTACTATGTGCTGCTCATCTATGACAGGGTTCATGCTATGATCAGCCCTGGGGCTATTTACAATTGTGTTTAAGAAACTCAGTAATTTCAAATATCCTTGGAATGTTGATATTAACATGGTTGTCTTACTGCTAGGAGTTAGTGTGTTCCTGCATGCGGTTCAGGTTTTGTTCAAGGTTAAGCAAATATTTAAGAGTATCACTTGGAAATCTACCGCAAGGTTGGAGAATTATGAGTGGCTGGGGGTGTGGAGTGGCATGGGCAAGCACCTAGAAGAGTGAGCACCTCCGGTGTATTGGAACTTCACTCCTGCACAGGTGCAGAATCCTGAAGAACTAGTAAAATATTTGGAAGAAGTATGTTGTCACCTGGGTAATTCCAGAGAGGCACAGCTCACTGCAACATGCTGGGGCCTAGCCCACGCCTACCGAATGCTATTAGACACTGTTCAGCACCCTCAAGAGGAAGAGAAGGGCTCTGGATCTGCTAACAAAGTAACAGACATTGCAACCACTCCAAAGTCCACAACAGAAACTGCAGCCACTACAGCCCCAGGACAGGCGCTGCACCTGAACCAGAGAACCAACCCATGACGGTGTCAGTTGCTCCCAGACATAAGAAGAAATACACAAGAAAATCCCCTCGCAGTGTACAGGGTGATGATGAACCAGGCCCATCACAAGAACAGGAGGAGGAGGCAGAGCCAGTGATAGTCACCCGATCCTTATCCCTGAGTGAGTTGTGAGACATGTGAAAAGATTTCAGCCGCCATCCAGGTGAGCAACTCGTTACCTGGCTTCTCCGATGCTGGGATAGCGGGGCCAGTAGCATGGAATTAAGAGTGCAGGGAGGCCAGGCAGCTGGGATCCTTGTCTAGGGAAGGGGGCATCGACAAAGCCATTGGAAAGAAGACACAAAATCTCATTCTGTCAAGAATGAGGGAGAGGTATCCCTTCAAGGAAGATTTTGTATGTCATCCAAGTAAGTGGACCACTATGGAGAGAGGTATTCAATACCTGAGGGAGTTAGCCGTGCAGGAGACAGTTTACTGTGACTCAGAAAATGCACAGCTACCCACAGATCCAGATGAGGTCCAATGCACCTGGCCCATGTGGAGGAAGTTTGTACAGCACACATCGTCATCATATGTCAGTGCATTAGAAGTGATGGACTGGAGAGATGAAGAGGGACCAACAGTTGATGAATTGGCTCACTGACTACGACAATATGAAGAGACTCTCTCTTCCTCCCTTGTTGTGGCTATGGAAAAATTATCTCAAGTTTTCCACCAATTTAAAGAGGACATGTCCTACTCCCCACCTGCATGGACTAGAATCTCAGCTATTAGGAGCAGTCATTTCTCTACTTGAGAGAACTGGTATACAGCAAGGGGGAAGCTGTGTCATCGCCTGCATGACTATGGAGAAGACATGAAGAAATGGGACGGAAAACCTACCTACCTCCTAGAAGAGCGGGTATGTGAGTTGGAAGGAAGAACAAGTACAAAATGGAGTTCTTCTAGAAGAAATACTGCATCGGTTTCCAGTAATCAAGTGCCCAAACAGAGCAGAAAGGTCGACTTTGCTCATGATCCTATGAGAAGAACTTCTAATTTGTATTCACAAGAAGTGAGTGATCAAGATGAGACTGAAAGTTGTGCAAACCACACTAACCCTTTTGTCGTTAGTGGGTATTATGACCAACATTAGAGGGGCCCTGCCTGCAGCCAGGTGGAGGACAGGGACAATCGAATTTACTGGGCTGTGTGGATTCGATGCCCTGGCACATCTGACCCCCAGCAGAATAAGGCTCTAGTGGACACTGGTGCTCAATGCACGCTAATGCTGTCAAATTTTAAGGTGCAGAACACACTTGTATTTCAGGAGTGACAGGGGGGTCTCAGCAGTTGACTGTATTGGAGGCTGAGGTGAGCCTAAGTGGAAAAGAATGGGAAAAAGACCTCATTGTGACTGGCCCAGATGCTCCATGTATTCTTGGTATAGATTATCTCAGGAGAGGGTATTTTAAGCACCCAAAAGGGTATCAGTGGTGTTTTGGTATAGCTGCCTTGGAAACAGAAGAAATTAAACAGCTGTCTGTGTTACCTGGTCTCTCAGAGGATCCTTCTGTTGTGGGATTGATGAGGGTCGAAGAACAACGGGTGCCAATTGTTACTACAACAGTGCACTGACAGCAATATCGCACCAGTCGAGACTCTGCAATTCCTATCCATAAACTGATTCGTCAACTAAGAGAGCCAAGGAGTCACCAGCAAGATGCGCTCCCCCTTTAACAGCCCCATATGGCCAGTGCGAAAGTCTAATGGAGAGTGGAGATCGACAGTAGACTATCGTGGCCTGAATGAAGTCACGCCACCGCTGAGTGCTGCCGTGCCAGACATGTTAGAACTTCAGTATGAACTAGAGTCGAAGGCAGCCAAGGGGTATGCCACGACTGATATTACCAACACATTTTTCTCCATCCCTCTGGCAGCAGAATGCAGGCCACAGTTTGCTTTTACCTGGAGGGTGTCCAATACATCTGGAATTGACTGCCCCAGGGTGGAAACACAGCTCCACCATTTGCCATGGACTGACCCATGCTGCACTGGAACAGGGTGAAACCCTGGAACACTTACAGTACATTGATGACATCATTATATGGGGTAATACAGCAGAAGAAGTTTTTGAGAAAGGGGAGAAAATAATCCAAACCCTTCTGAGAGCCAGTTGTGCCATAAAGTGTGGTAAAGTCAAGGGACCTGCACAAGAGATTTAGTTTTTAGGATTAAATTGGCAAGATGGACATCAACAGATTCCAATGGAGGCGATTAATAAAATAACAGCTGTGTCCCCACCAACTAGCAGAAAGGAAACACGAGCTTTCCTAGGTGTTGTGGGTTTCTGGAGACTGCACATTCCAAATCACAGTCAGATTGTAAGCTCTATCTACCAAGTGACCTGGAAAAACAATGATTTTATATAGGCCCTGGAGCAATGACAAACTTTTGAACAAATTAAACAGGAAATAGTTCATGCAGTAGCCCTTGGGCCAGTGTGGACAGGACAAGATGTTAAAAATGTGCTCTACACTGCAGCCGGGAAGAACTACCTGAAGTCTTTGACAGAGAGCACCAGGGGAGACTTGGGGTTGATGCCTGGGGTTTTGGAGTCAGGGATACAGAGGATCTGAGGAACGCTATACTCCAACAGAAAAGGAGATATTGGCAGCATATGAAGGGGTCTGAGCTGCTTCAGAGGTGATTGGGACTGAAGCACAGCTCCTGCTGGCTCCCCGACTGTCATTGCTGGGCTGGATGTTCAAAGGGAGCGTCCCCTCTACACACGATGATGCCATGTGGAGTAAATGGCTTGCATTAATCACACATTGGGCTCGAATAGGGACCCCCAGCCATCCAGGAATACTGGATGATACTAAAAATTGGCCAGAAGGCAAAGATTTTGGAATGGCGCCAGAAGAAGAGGTAACGCATGCTGAAGAGGCCCCACCATATAATAAACTACTGGATAATGAGAAGTGATATGCCCTGTTTACTGACAGGTCCTGTCACGTTGTGGGGAAACATCGAAGGTGGAAAGCAGCTGCGTGGAGCACCACACAATGGGTTGCTGAAACTGCTGAAGGAGAAGGTGAACTGAATCAGTTCACAGAGGTGAAAGCCATGCAGTTGGCCTTGAATATCACTGAGTAAGAAAAGCGACCAGTGCTCTATCTCTGTACTGACTCATGGATGGTGGCAAATGCTCTGTGGGGGTGGTTACAGCAGTAGAAATGGAGTAACAGGCAGCGCAGAGGCAAACTTGTCTGGGATGCTGAATTATGGCAAGATATTGCTGCTTGGGTAGAGAATCTGGTTGTGAAAGTAAGCCATGTAGACGCACATGTACCCAAGAGCCAGGCCACTGAAGAACATCAGAACAACCAACAGGAGGATTAAGCTGTGAAGATTAAGGTGGCTCAAGTAGATCTAGACTGGCAACATAAGGGTGAACAATGGGCTCGCTGGGCCCATGACTCCTCAGGCCATCAGGGAAGAGATGAAACATATAGATGGGCTCATGACTGAGGGGTGGACTTAACTATGGGTGCTATTGCACAGGTAATCCATGAATGTGAGACATGTACTATGATCAAGGAAACCAAATGGCTATAACCCATTTGGTATGAAGACAATGGTTAAAATATAAATATGAGGAGACCTGACAGATTGGTTATATCACGCTTCCACAAACTCAGCATGGCAAACACTATGTGCTTACAGTGGTGGAAGCAGCCACCGGTTGGTTGGAAACTTATGCCGTGACTCGTGCCACTGCCTAGAACACCATTTTAGGACTTGAGAAGAAAGTCTTGTGGCAGCATGGCATGTCAGAAAGAATTGAGTCAGATAATGGAACAACCTCGTAGACACTTGGGCCAAAGAACATGGTATTGAGTGGATATATCACATTCCCTACCATGCACCACCCTCTGGGAAAATTGAGTGATACAATGGGTTGCTAAAAACTGCACTGAGAGGAATGGGTGGTGGAGCTTTCAGACACTGGGACATGCATTTAGCAAAAGCCATCTGGTTAGTCAATACTAGAGGATCTGCCAAGCAAGCTGACCCTGCTCAATCAAATCTCCTACACACTGTAGATGGGGATAAAGCCCCTGTAGTGCACATTAAAGATATGCTGGGAAGACAGTCTGGGTTATTCCTACATTGGGTAAAGCTATACCCATGCTTGGGTATTACTTTTGCCCAAGGACCTGGGTGCACTTGGTGGGTGATGCAAGATATTGATCTCTAGAGAGATCAATAAGATGGCCATGGTACATCACATGTTTTCTCTTTATGTAAAAGGCAGAGATGATAGAAGTCATGGGAAACTGACAGGTGTACTCATTGTTATTGAAGGGAGATTATAGGATGTATATCTATGTTTCTACTCTTCATTACATTATTTCATACTATCTTCAGGTATTACATTTTTTTATCTTCTATATTTCCAGGATATAAAGATTTATTTTCTAAGTCTGAACTGAAATATGTGTTCTGGGATGTAGGTAAGTATTGCATCTGAATGTAGGTCTCATTTTGTGGAAGAAAATTTAGTTGAGTACTGTATTGGCTGTCCATGGTAAGGTGTTGGTAGCTGGAGTTCTGCTTTGTTAGAAGGGATGTCTGCTTTGAAGATAGGTCAGGGGCTAGCCTGTGCCAGACACAAACCCACCACAGGACACAGCTGATCCCATCAGCCAAGCTGTCGACACCTCTCTGTTAACATTTTTAGGAAAGATGAGAAAATGTCAGATAGAAGGAAGAAGACAGAACAAAAAAGAGTAAGAAACAACAGAGGAAACACCAGGTTCCAAGGAGGAGAAGGAGGTGCTGCAGGTACCACAGCAGATAGTCCCCTGCAGTCCATGGAAGAACCCATGCCAGAACAGGGGGAAAGTGTGAGAAGTAAGAAGTGGGAGAGAGTAACTACTGTGTACTGACCATAATCTCCCTATCCCACTTGTGTTGCTGAGGGCAGGGTACGAACTGGTGTTGAAGAAGTAAAGTTGAGCCTGCGGGAGACTAGAGGAAGGTGTTTTATTTAATATTTGTCTTCTTATTTCTCAGTACATGAATCTATCAGAGTAGACTACACTAGAACAGAACAGAACATTTTCAGTTGGAAGGGATCTACAACTGTCATCTGACCACATCATCCCTGACTACTTTAAGGCTGTCCAAAAGTTAAAGCATATTATTAAGGGCATGGTCCAAAGACCTCTTAAATCCTGACAGTCTTGGGGCATCGACCACCTCTTTAGGAAGCCTGTTCCAGTGTTTTTTGTCTACCCTATCTGTAAAGAAATGTTTCCTAATATCAAGTCTGAACCTTCCCTGAATAGGCAATAAATAAATTATTTTAGCCCACATCAATTCTGTTTTGCCCACAACAGTAATTGGTAAGCAACCTCGCTGTCTTTATCTCAATTTAATTAGCTTTCTTGTTCTTGTTCTTCTCTATGCCATCTGCCCCATCAAGTAGGGTGTGTGAGTAGTAGCTGGGTGGGAGTTTGGCTGCTAGACAAGACTAACCCACTTCAAGTACCAAGTTAGATAAAAATTTAATATCTAATCCAACCCTAAATATGGGTAATTACTCAAAAATTTTCTTTTTAACAATTTTTCCTTCAGCAAATTTTCTGTAAAGTTGCTGCTGTCGTCTATCGCAGATTTGGCTGCCTCTAAGGAAAGCTACTGTATGCTTTGCCATGTCAGTGCCGAACAATAAATTGTTGCCTTATGATCTGGCCTTAAATGTTGCTTTTGGTTTTGTCATGAGCTATTCTGGACAGATCTACACATGTCCAAACAGAGGGTCCAAACAAGAGTCTATCATAATGCTGAGCTTTGAGGGGGGTGGGGGAGAAGGAAAAGTTTTGTGTCAGAGGACTGGAATGCAGGAATATCAAGCTAAATAACCAATACATACTTGTGTGAAATGCCTTGGTGCCTTAGAAGAATAAATCAATAGTAGTAGTTTTCATTTAGACACTTCCCATAAAATATACCTGGAAGTGATAGTCCAGGAAAATTTATATTTTGGATTTAGAGATGACCTCCTTTTATAGCATAATAGATGAGAAGTCCTCAAAATGTAATACTGTAAATTACGTTGCTGCGTCAGAGACAACTTCAACAGACAAACAGGATTCCAGGCCATTAAAGTTTTTCTATCAAGAATACCTCTTGTGCATTCCCAAGAAGGTAAAATATTTACTATATCTTCTAGTATTCAAATTGTGTAAGGATTTCTAAAGGTTTAGGAGACAATTATAAACTAAAATTAACCATAGATTGGCTGAATGGGACCAGTCTACTGTTTCCCCTTCAGAGACATGAGACAAGAAAGTTTAAAATGGGTCCTCCTCTTTTTTTTTTCAACACACTCTTCTATTCAAAACAACTCATCAAGGTATTTTTCCCAAAATTACAGTGTTGATTTCATTATCCTGCATCATCATTTGTCCCTGTGTTTAACAATGTAACTGTCTGGAAAGATATTACTGGGTTTGGAGGCATTTTTCACATGCCTTCTTAGAGACATGAACAGCAACAGAATTTATAAGTATTTTAAACCTCCTGTTGCTACAGTTGCATTATAGAGCCTGTCCTGGAGCTTTGGGAGGAAATAGCCTCAGTCCAGAAAATCCTTATTTCTTGAAATGACCCAACCTAATGTGGTAATGAGCAAATGCATAGAAAAGGTATGAATTTCTAGATCATCAGTTGCTTCTTCGTGTAGAGGCAGTATTTCTCTGGCATGTCCCTACTGGCAGATCCTTATGGGGAAAAAAAAAAAAAGTCTGATAACCGCAATATTGCCTTTCACCTGTAGAAAATGAAATTTTCATTCATCCAAAATATACCAACAGAAAACCAGGACACTAACATGGACCAACAACCATTCTGATTGCCACTGACAGATTCCTGGTTTTAGTCTCCTCGCTGAGGAAATGTACAGTGCTTAGTGATGACAGCGTGGCATTCCACTGCTTATTCCCAAATATATAAGATGTAAGTAGTTAATAATCCTCTGTGTGTAGCACAGGAATCTGTGCTGTTCCAAACAGTCCCTCAAGTTCATTCAGCTAACAGTCATGAACTCCATCACCTGATAAATATGTTAGAATTATTCTGCCAGCAATTACAGTTTCTAATAGTCTTCTCCCTCATACACTTCCTACTGCAGTCTGTGTGCTTTTCTACTTAGCTTAATTAGTTATGCTTTTACCATGACTGGATTGCTCCTGTACCTCCAGCCCTTTTTTCTCAGATTCTGAGAGTTTCTTAAATGCTGCCCTAAGGAATATTATGTTCACCTTCCCGTTAGGAGCAAAAGGGGAAGCACCTTACATACAGACACACCAAAAAAAATTATTTGTCTTATTAGGAATTTCAGTCTAAGCGAAGTACAGCAACTATTAATACTAGTTAAATTACAAAGATGCAAACATTGTTGTCTAACATCTGATTATTACAGAAAAACCTCATTTGTAATACCATTAATTTTTTAATAGAAAAAAAACCTAGTATCTACGCCTTTTTTTCTGGTGTGTTGTGTTTACATGGCCATTCTGGTGGTGTTAAGGTCAGCAGTGCCAGGTAATCTCAAGCAGAAACAGAGAAAGGATGAGGTGCTGTCAGGGTTCTAAGTCCTTTGCTAGGAGGAGTTCAATGCTGGAAGGTCACCCCCCTCAGCTCTGAGATTCACTGGGGATTATTTTTCTATGTTTTATTTAAAAAGACTATTTTCATTGATTCCTAGCTAAAGTTTGAGAATTGGTCAAGGTGAGGAACTTAGAGTGGGTCAAAAAGAAAATTCCAAAGTGAGTACATAAAGTGTCTTTATCATATTTCCAGGTGTTATGGCAGTAAGGGTTGGATTCAAAAGTTTTCTCTAAAAATAAGAAGAACCCAATGTTTCTGTCTGCATCCACCAACATCCTTAACAGCAACACATCACAAGTAGTTTTATCCGTAGAGTAGGTACAATTTATTAAAAGGGCCTTGATTTTTTCTGGTAGGATGTGATAGTAGATCACCTGTAAATTATACAAATAAATAAACAAAGTATGTAGTATCCTAATCCTTTAACCAGTTTTCTGTGTACAACGGTGAATTTCCTTGATAAAGATTTATTCAGCTCCTCGTTTTGTTTTCTTGTGCTAGCTACTGTAACTTCACTTACAGGTAACAGGATTGGTGGTCACAATGAGTTGACTGAGTGATCCAGGTGATCTTTTCTAGTACTAAACAGAGGTCATCAGAGGCCTCTTTTCCTATCATTTTCAAGTATGACTGTTTCTGAGCACTTAGTAGAAGCATGTATAATTTCAACTTTTAATGACAGTGCTTTCAGTTCCATTCTGTTAACACATATTTCAGGACTCCCTTCTCTGGTTTATTAAAATGTATTTCATGTTGTTGACCAAAAAATGGATTTACTATATGCAAAACATTCAGAAGTGCAGTAAGAAAACAATACCTTGAAATTGCCTAAGAAAAAACATGTAAGGAAAACTGTAATCTGTGGACAGTGAGAAAATGTCTTAAGAATATTTTTTACACTATTTGTTTTGATATTTCATTAAAATATTTTTTATAAAATACTTTGAAAGCAAAAGTAAATTTAAAATTTAAAAAAGTCGACACTTCTAACTCCTACAGTGGTATAGGTATTTTTACTTTTTGTTTTACAATTGTTATTTTCCTGCCTTTAAATGAAATAAGTAAGTTTGGATAAGATTCTTATAGTTTCACAACAAATCATTGTTTTCAATATGGCATTTACCAATTTAAAGCTTGTTGGAGAATCATTTTCAGTTCAACTCTAAACATCACACCTTTTGAAAATCTGATCACAGTTGTTTGTACTCAGCATGATCCAATGTCTCTCCCCTACAACACAAAATAGGACAGCAAATTCTACTTAGGTAAAAAGTTTAAAAAGGTGATTACTCAGTATCTCCTTCTACTTCTCTACTTCCTTTTTTTGACAACAATAAGTATGTTTATCCTCTCTTGAAAAGCGTAATTCCAAATTTTACTGTGGAACCATAAGCATGGCTAGATGAAAAAATATACTAAAACAAATGAAAAGACTAATTTTTTTTAAGAAGGAATTATAAAAAGATTAAGGAAGGGGCAAAAACATACATATACAAACTGAGAGTGGTAATCTGAATTCTGTCAAAAGATTCTTTTGACAGTAGAGGATAATAATCAGTGACAGAGTGAATACAGCCAGGCTTAAATCACCAGTAGGTAAATTCCTAATCTATGAAAAAATCAGGAGTAGGGGACTTGAAAGTAAACTTTTTCAAATTGCCACTGACAGCTGTGACATTGATATGTTTTTCTATCCATAGGAAAGCAATGCATGTTGGTTTTAACATATTTGGCAGTACAACGTCTAAGCTTTTAAGGCAGGAAATAACTACAGGCTCAGCTTTGAACTAGAACACCATTTGTCTCTGGGGTCTGTTTATGTATCATCTTCTCGAAATCTGTAACTTGTCTGGCATTTCTTATGAGTTCAGGGCACCTACTTTCTCCCCCTCACTTCTTTTTAAAAATCATAGTGACATCACTGACAATATTTGAGCTGCTTTTCTTCTGGCCCCAGTGTCATCGTTCCACCATCACATGACAACAGCCCTCTAAGCATCTACAGTATTTGTGCCAATATTTAATAATCTGCAGAAACCTGATGTCCCTTGCATACAATCTAAATGTAATGCACAAACTTTCAGACAAATCCTTCTCCTAATTCTTCTACTTCCACCACACCACTGCCCACACAGAAAAGAGAGCTGGTTTTGGATGTGAGAGAGGAAAGATCTAAAATAAATTTACAGCAACACTTTGAAGTCTAAACCATAAGTCTATACTGCTGAGGATTACACAGCTGGAGTCAAACAAAAATAAGTATCTTCAAAAAAGGTGGGAATGAAAATATCTCAAGACTACTTAGAAAAAAGAAAAAGCCCCTTGTATTTGGGGAAGGCATGTGGCTTCGCATAACCTCTTTTATCTGCTTCACTGCTTGAGTGACACTTGTGCAATATTAGTTTGGATTGGCATTTCTCTCGGGATGAAAAAGGAAATTGTTAGACAAGTGTGTTTCCAGGAAAACTAGTGAAAAGCAAACTTCAGAAATATAATCAGATAAACCCTAAGGAATTTGATTCTTACCACGTTTCTGGATCTTTTGCATTGTCAATTTATTTTTCCTCAATGGATTAACTTTTCTTCTCTGCCCCTGATGACTTCTTTTAAGTTGTTTTATAATCCAACTAATTTAGTAAGATTTACTTGTTTTTTATGTTTAAATAGGGAAGTAATGTCAAGTCTCTTAATCTGTGTGTGGGTACAACCGCTAGTTTTAAAAACATGTTGAAACAATAGTCCAAAACCAGTGTCTTCTTGATACCTGTCACATCTCAAAAGATATGAAATAACAGTTTATCTCGATTAAGAACACATAAAATGACACTGATTTCAGCAAAATCCAGATAAGTAAGCCAAAATTTGCCTGAAATCAAAGCCCAATAAAGCTCTAATAACTGCTTTGTCTCAAGTTATGAGTGACAATGTTTTAAATAGTTCATGGTTGTTTTCTAAATTATTTCTGGTTCACTAAAAATGACATTAACTAAATGAGACTGTTACCCTGAGGAGACTGTGTACCAAGTTTCCATTTCTAGAGGGCAAATATGGGGGATCTTTCTATGTTTCTGAAAACATAGAAAAACAAAATATTTTTTGTTTTGTTTCAATCCAATAGAAAGCTATGAGGTAGTTTGAAGGTCTGAACAGGAAAATAGAAAGAAAGTTGCTTAACAGAGTTCCTATAAAACAAACAGTCTTAAGATACCTCCCCTTATCAAATAAGCAGAAATAACACAGAGGTATATAAGCCTTAGCATGTACCAACAAAAAAGTTTATCAAACTCAAATAAAAAATCGTTTGATCTCCCATGTGAACTATATGTTTCTGCCTTTATACTGATATGCTGTGGAGTCACCCCAAGGCAAAGTTCCCAGGTATTCAGTAAGAACATTTTGTGAGTGATCAGAAGTTGTTCAGTAGGAAGACAATTCTCAGCTTTCAGAGGGTATATACATGGGGTGCTGGAGGAAGAGAAGTCTTTATAAGACTATATGAGATTTTTGGTTACAGTCTACAAGTTTCCACCTTGATTTCTGCATATATTCTCTTAAGATAAATTTTGTACATTTGATTTACTATATTTAGACTATAAAGAATACTGTAGAGAAACTGCTCAAATTAGTTTTTTTATCTTGTGCTTTATAAACATCAATAAATTTAAATTTTTTTAAGATATTTTTTCAACATATTTTGATTTTTTTAGATGCTGATCATACCTCTCTTCACACCTAAGATGTGATGCTAATCATATTTATTCAGTGTTCATTCACATTACTACTCTCCAGAAGACAGAAAAGTTACCGCAAGCCACTTCTGAAGAGGTGTTTCTGTTTCACTGACTTTTCAGTCTTTCTTACAGATTTCTGTAAAGTGTTATACAAATCAACTCCATCAAAAATGAGGAAGTAATTTGCCCCTCTTCTCTGTTTTTAAACAAGGTGACATCTCTCTCAGAATAATTTGTGTTATTTGCATTCCAAACAATATTCTAACAAAATTAAACCAAAACTGGATATTTTTGAAACTTTAAAAATAAATTTTCTTGTAAATGGAAATTTTTAAGTAAGAGAATTATTGTTCTGAATGCCTCTTATTGTCTGTTGACATGTTGGTGTATCTGATCAGATTGTGTATATAAACCAAGGAAACAAAATATAAAATTGATAAGCATATGTTTTTTCTATTTTTTTTTAATCTAAGCAAAAGTAACCTAACATATGTTAAAAGTAGTGAAAAACACAATCCAATAGGGAGAAACTCAATGCAAATATTAATTACAGGTTTTCATACAGGTTCAGTGCTTTAGAAATATCTGATCTTGAAGTAGAGGGGAATTACTGGTAAATATTTTCTTTTGTTGAGGTGTTAATATTATCTCTGATCATTACTATAGTGCAAGAATATTTTGCATCATGAAACAGGAATGTTTTAGAATGGGAATATATGTACGTTACACTGAATAAAAAAAAAAATAAAAGAAAAACACAGACAGAAAATCTAATTAAAAAATGAAATAGTATATCTTTCTTTCTTAGCTTCAAATTCTTGACCTGTCCTTAGGAGAAAAGTTTTGGGATTTTCTTTGAAGAATGAGACAGATGAGACAATCTTTAGTGTCTTTACCTTGAAACAACTCAACCTAATTGAAAAGGAGACCCAGAGGTTAGGTAATGGTCAAACAAGAGAACCCTTTAATAAGAATACCCTACAGTTACATCTCAATAACCTATTATCAGTCAGAAGAGCATGAGCTGCATGAGCTGCAAAACTGCAACACTGCTGCCAGTAAAATAGCATTGGGTCTGCTCTTGGGTGCAGATTCTTCTTCTCTTCTTATAGTACAGTAATGGTACAAAAGAAAACCAGAAAAAAAAAAAAAAGAAATAAAAGAGAAAGAAAAAGAGGAATAAAACCAGTGAGTGAACAATTCAACAAAAAAGAAAATTTCCCTCAGTATATAATAAGTTGTGAAGTAAGTTGATATTTCTTTCAAGTTTTTTTCATGCTGGCTAACTTGAAATTCCAAATAAAGATTTCTGTCTAATAGCTAGACTTGGAACCCAGGCTTATGATACTATATGTATTCTTGAAAGTAAGTAGATCCAGGCACAAGGTTGGTTTAGAACTACTTAAGAGAGTGTTCTTTCGCATAGTTTTGGTCTAGAATCAAAAACATTTTCTAAGACAAAGGTGAAGGCATGTTTGGGGGACAGTGTGTGTCAGAAAGAATTTCTTCTAGGTATTTTAGAATGCTGGGTTGGGTTGGATTGGGTTGGGTTGGGTTGAGTTGGGTTGGGTTGAGTTGAGTTGGGGTGGGGTGGTGTGGGGTTTTTTTGAGTGGGAGATGTGATAGTCATTTATTCATGCTATTTTCTTCCCTGGCTCATTTTATTTACCGATGTAGGTATGGCTGTCATAAACTCAGTCAGAAAGTCTTCCCAACACTTTGATGTAACTACATTGACTTTGCAAAGGAATTCATAGAGTACTAGTCAAATGATGACATTTCATCATGGAGATGTCTTAAAGTAGACACTGTTATCCGGCTACAAAAAATGTGAAGGAGCCCACAATGTCCTGTCCTCTGTGTAGGCTGAGAATGTGAATATACCTTTAGATTCACAGTCCTGCTGAATACTAAGTTTTCTTTCTATCTTATTCTTTGAAGATGTTTTTCTAATGTAAGATAGGGTAAATACTGTTTTGTCAGCCCAGGTGCTTTAAACTGAGGGGAGGAAATGATGTTCTGACTTAAATCCCATTCACAGCAAGAAATGGGGAAGATGGCAAGTATACAATAGAGTTAATTGATGAGGGAAATATCCAATTTCAGATGCAGAGAGAAGCAAAACAGCTATTATGAAAATAATATGAAAGCAAGAAAATTACAAAAGTCGATAAACACATTTTCAAAAAGTGTGGAAAATCTGGTAAATCCTAGCTTTATTATCATTCAAAACATTTTTAATAGTATGCATTTAGGTTTTGTGAAAAATATTTTGCATGGCTCCTTTTGCATCCTTTAATTTATAAAATAATATTCTCTAGCTATAAAATGAACTTATTTTCTTTTTTTCCTTTCTTTTCCACAGCTCTGAAGCAAAACAGTTTTAGAAGGAAAACATTACTGCAAATCAAATCAGATGGATAAGGGCTTGTAAATACATTCACAGGTTTCTCAAGGAAAAATATATGAATTTTTTATTTATTTATTTTTATTTTAATGTAAGGACAGTCCAGTGTTAGACACTTCAATACATTAGTAATAGCAATGAGCTTTGCTCTCAATTTTCTTTGTAGTTTTTGTCATTTATTACAAAAATTATGGACAATAAATATCAACAGTTCTGATTTAGAATGATCATAGCATCTTAATTTTATTTAAGATAAAACAAAAGGGTATGGTTGTAATGACTACAAAAGATACTACCATCAGCTGAGAAATGATTGCTCAAGACATAACTGATCTGTGTGACTTATAGTTAATACTGATTTCTAAAGTGTAAAAATATGTGTGGATAATTCAACTAAAATAGAAATAAAATACCTTAACAAGAATAAATGACCATAGAGTGAATTCATAATGGGGTTTAGAACAATTTTCATGCTAAATTTCTGTGAATCCTCTGTGCAATAAGGATGGAAAGATATAGGGCCGTTGTCACAAACTGTTCATAAACAAGAAACTGTTCATAAAAAGAATGTCTCAAACAGCTTGAGTAGGATGTCCTGTGGGGGAGAAGCAGAGCGAGCTCTGTGGAGCTGAGGCTGTGGGCCATTTCTCTCCCCCTCCCTCCTGTTGTTACCCCAAGACAGAACTTGCCTAACTGCATAGGTACAAGCCAGAGAAAATGAGAACCTTCTGAAACAACCTACTGTGCATACGTAAGAGATACTATATAAAGGCAATACACCATGTGTGTCTTTGTCGACCCACCACCTACAGACCAAGCTGGCTACTCTGTGACAATGCAGGATCCAATGGTGGTGATTTCCACTTTTCCTATCCCTTCCTCCTCTCTTTTTCTCTTTCCTCTTTCCGCTCTCTCTCTTTCTTACGTATATTCATGTCTGTATGTTTTGTAGGAGTTGAATTGCGATTGGTTGATCGCTGACAGATTATTAGGAAAATAGTTTTCTCATCACCAAAATGCCTTTATTCATTCTCTGGACGTTTATCAGTTGATTGTTGCCAAATTTTCTCCATTCACTTACTAAAGTGGTCAGTCAATAAAGTCACCAGCACAATTGTTCCTCAGTCATTGTGCTGACTCGGCCTGCCCTGCGGGTGTGCAGAGCAGAGACTGGCTCTTCCACCAACACACAGGCTTTCAGGGAATTCAAAAGATTCACCCCCCTCATAACTCACTGCATAGAATGAGACAGCTGTATGCCTAACAAATGCAACACATTTTATCACCTACTGGAAAACAAAGCCCTGAATTTGTATAAATTGACTCAATCCTCATGGAAGACTTGAGATTAAGAGGTTAATATTTCTTATCCTATTGATAATAATTCTTGCAAAACTAGTGCAGATAGCAGATGTTAGAGAGGAATTCTTCCTGTAGATTTTGTTCACAAAGCAGAATGCACAAAAGCTGCCTGTACAACTAAACCCAGCCTTCATATATTTATGGCTTGGAGGCACTCTGTTATTTTGTCTGCACACAAAGCAAGTTTGTAAAGTCCTGTACTAGAAGAGGTATAAATTTGATAGGAATCAGAAGCTTATTTTGTATATGAGTAATTGAATCTCATAAGCAATATAATTTGTAATACAATTTTGCAAGAATTATTAAGTTTCACATTCCTCCGGGCGTGACTTCAAAACTAAGAGAATTCTTAAGGAAACAGTTTCAGAAAAACAAACTAATATATATAAAAAAAGAACACTTCTTCTAAAAGACTGTTTCTGGAAATATTAGTTATGGGATACTGTCATGGCAGATTTTGTGCAGGGCAGCTGCAAGAACGAAGCCACATCACATTGAGATGTATAACCTAGAAGTTACTTACTAAGCAGAATGGACAAAGTGAGGGATAAGAGTTTCTATTTGAGATTCTGTTCATAGAATCACAGAATCTTTGAGGTTAGAAGGCATCTCTGGAGATCACCTAGTCCAACCCCACTGCTCAGGGCAAGTTCAACTATGATTGATTGATTGATTGCTCAGGGTTGTGTCGATTCAGGTTTTGAATATCAAAGGATAGACAGCTTGCCTGGGCAATGCGTTCCAGGGCTCAAACATCCCTACAGTAAAAAAAGTTTTTCTTATGTTTAAATGGAATTTTTTATATTTTTATATGTGCCCATTGCCCCTTGTTCTTTCACTGAGCACCACTAAGAAGAGCCTGGCTTCTGTTTTTGACTTCTCCTCATCGGGTATATACATTCATGAGATTACCCCTGAGCCTTCTCTTCTTTGGACTAAGCAGTCCCAACTCTTCAGTTTTCTCTTTCTATGAAACATGCTCCAGTCTTTAATCATGTTCATGACCTTTTGCTGGCCTGTTCTAGTAAGCCTATGTCTCTTCTGCTGACAAGCCCAGAACTGGACACAACACTCCAATGAGATCTCACCAGTGGTAAGAGGAAGAATCTCTCCCCTGAACTTGCTTTCTACACTGTTGCTGAGAGACCCCAGGATGCTGTTGGTCTTCTTTATCATGAGGGCACATTGCTGACTAATGTTCAGCTTGTTGCCCATCAAGACCACCAGGATCTTTTCTGAAAACCTTTCCAGCTGGTTGGCCCCAGCATGTACTGGTGCATTGGGTTATTCCTCCCTAGGTGCAGGACTTTGTGTGTGCTAACGTTAATCTTCATGAGTCTTATCATGAGATTCTACTTACACACTTCACATTCAGGTCAATCAAGTGGCAAGCCTCATCTGTTCACTTGACCAGTGCCATGGACCAAGCAGAACAGGACACTTGCTTCAATTATGTGATGTGTCTGAGTCCTGGATGGTGGTCTGGTCTTTATATGTGATGGTTCCATCTCGGGCTCAGACTTCAGTATGGTGTTGGATGTTGGATGGATATGTTGCCCCACACAGGGCTACTGTCTGTGGTCTTATTGGTCTTTGGATTAGACTGTAGGCATAAGCTGCCAATGGACTTATAAATTAGGTAGCTTCAGGCAGATCTCTCTTAGTTTCACAGTATATAAAGCAAATTTACAATCGTTACCTGGGTGACTATCATCCTTTAGCCTCTAACTGACTGAGAAGAATGTAAATTTGGCAACAGTTATACTCATGCATGCTTCTCTGTTTTCCCCACACATACAGGAGTAACCTAATCAATTAGAAACTTTTTGATGTAGTCCATGTCTCATTTGTTTGAGCAGTGCTTTCAGCAGGCTCTTCTTGCAACAAATACAGAAAAATAATTTAAATATTGTAATATAGAGGTTTAAAGTTGTAGAGAAACAAGGTAAGTAGCAAGTCTTTTAGGGGTAAATTTTCTCCAAGCTTCAGAAAAAGTTACAAGAAAATAAGGACTTTCTTGCATCTACAGGTGCGAATGTTAGTATAAAAGAGAGGTCATTGTCAGCGACACCTTGCTCTAGGGCAAGTCCTTCTTCTAATCATTAATGTAAAACACATTCTTATAAATAGGAAAAATGGATGTAAGTGGTGTGTTGCTCTGTCTCCAAGGAAACTATCTTTGAGTCTAAGTCTTACATTCTTCTTAAACTTGTCTGATCCCATTCTATGATCATGTTGTTGGTGAAAATGTTAACTGTTTCTTGAGCCCCCCATTTATAACCATTTCATTTTATTCTTCTTAACTGAGCATCTCTTGTTAGTCTAATTTAGGCTAGAGCCTGAAATTTATAAAGCAATTTCATGTCTACAGAAAAGCTTACAAAACCTGTTAGCATTATTTCAACTCTAGCACACTCTGTATCCCTTTCCCATTTGTTCCTTTGGTAAGAAGTAGTCTTTTTACTTTGTCACTACATGTTTCATAATTGGGCTTTCATTCACAATTTGGATTCCTGGTACTGTCAAAGTTTTACAAAAAGACAGTCTACAATGTAAATTAGAATAGTTGCACAGCACCATCAGAGCTCCAGTCTTTTGTGCATCTAAGTATAGATGCATCTAAGTATAGATGTAAGTGGCTTTGAAACTTCAGTAAGTCTCTTCACATAGATGATTTGATGACAGTCTGCCTGAAACAATTTTCATGAAACCAGTGCATTTTGTGTGTAAATGAGGTCTATAAAAAGGGGGATATTGTGATCTTATATAGAGAACTCAAGATTTTTGAAAAATCTTTAAATCACTTTTTTTTTTTTTCAGAATGTCTGCATGCTTCCCCAAACAATGAAGCTGTACTGTAGCTCATTTTCTGTGCAGATGAATTCACATGGGAGAAAAAGATGTGCAAATATCTTGAAGAATATATTGCCAATACTTTACATTGTTTCTACATTTTCTTCTGTGACTACTATCACTGTGGTTTTCATTGGGTGTTAACAAATGTGAATTTAAGACTAGACAGAAGTCATTAAGGAACAGAAAAGAAAGAAATCGTTAAATATTTCAAATTATGTTTTCAGATGAATAGATTTTTAGTGCATGATTTGTGAAGCACAGCAGTGAAAAATTTTATGGACAAATATAAAGAAAACAGGCGATTTAAAATATGGGAACACTATAGATTTCAATATTTGATTTTAGTAAAATTCACAAAAATAACACAATGACTTTTTCATTTTGTGGCTAAAGGGTTAAGAAGGTTGCAGTGGTAGATTATGGAGCTGGTACCTATTTGTAAATCTAGTGCTGACCAACAAAGCTTGCTGTGCCGGGTCAGCATCACCTAAGCTCTAACATGAGCAGTTGCTATGAGATCCATAGTTGTTTTGAAGAAAAAATCCACCCAGAGTTATCTGTCTTTACAAAAGTAACAGTCTGAGCAGCTAGTATGTAAATCTATATAAGACAGGGCTATGCAAGTTCTTCTTGGAGGTTTTCCATTCATCGTTGAGGGTTGATGATTTGACTGTGACTACACTCATCCTTTCTTAGAAAGTCCACAACAGTGTTGCCTTGCCACCAGGTGCCATCCTGATAGTATCTAATTAGCCTAGTAAATAAGATAGTTGGATGTGAAATTTCTGAAAGGACATTAAAAGTTCTAAAGCAGGGAGAAGTAAGAAAGGGTAAGGATGGAATGAGTCAAGTAATAACTATAAGGAAAGACATGGAAGTTTAATATGGAAATAGGGTTTTGCTAATGAAGGTTGTACTTCTTGTTTTTTCTTAGTACAGAGCAAAAGTTGTGTTTAAACTGTGATTTATTTTGCAAACATCATACATAGACTCAGGCAAAAACTATGTGTGTGTATGTGTGTTATACATTGATTTAACAGCCTTCTGTACTGTAACATATTCAAACTATCCAACAAAAGTAAAATTCAATCATGAAACTTAGAAATGCCTAAAATAATGATCTCTGGCAGATACTTCCACTCCTTTATGCTTAATTATTAAACTATTTTAGCCTAAGTGCTACAATAAAAGACTACAGAAAATTGAAATCTAGTGTATGATGAAGACTTCAGAACCATTCTTCAAGATAGTATATTACAGTTATGGACTGCAAAAAACAAGCTGTAGTGTGAAATTCAAACAGTGCTGCTCTTCCACTATGTAATTCTCCCATCACCTTCCCTGTGAAAATCTATTTTGTCTTTTTGACTACTGTTGTTGAGTGACTAATGGTTAAACTCATCTTAGCAACCAAATTCTGCTTTGTCTCATATTCAGAGCTGTCATTCTGAAATCAGAGGAAGTCAGCAAAGAATCTTATGCTAAATACGTATTTAGAATCCTGTACATGTTCTCTCTGTATTTTAACTACTCAATCTGTATATTCATGCTACATGACTTTTCCTTTTACAATGCCATGCTATATTTCTGCAATAATAAGTAAGAATCATTTATGAGGACACAGTTAATGGGTATTCTTAACCTTAGTTGAAACCAAATATAGGTTCAGGTAGAAATATGTGATTATAACACAGTTGGAGTACTTTGCATACTGTGATGGCAGTTGCAATGCAGAAAGGCTTATTCTTACATACAATGCAAAATGTCGATTTTCTGATGGCTCTATCTCAGGAATAATTAGAGCTGTCATCATAAAATATATCATGTAGCAACAGAGAAGGTCAGTTCCCACAAATGTTTAGTCAAATTTTGTTCAGACTTTTCAATTTTGCAAAGAGGTCAAAGTACTATGAGATTTATGTACTCGCTGAGATGTCATCGTCCATTAGTATGAATAAGGAACCATTTCCATTAGTAGAAAAAATAGAAAACGCTGAAATTTGGCTGACTGAAGAGTTTACCTAACCCGAACAGTTTGCATTTTTTAAGAGAGATTTTATATATAAATAAATAAAAGTTTTATAGCATGAAATTAAATTAGGCGGATAAACATCAGATGTTTATCATTAATGAAATGTTAATTTGGAAAATAAAAACCCATGAAATTTACTGACAGACTATCACGAACTAAACTGTTAAAAAAAATTCTTCTGCAATATTTAATCAATTTTTGGGCACAAACCAACTCCTGTTTTAGTCAATGGCAAAACTCCAGTCATTTGCAGTTGGAGCAGACAAAGGGCAGTCTCTAAACAGAAAAAAAGGATCAGAAGATTTTGCTGGCTAAAGAGGGATTAAGCAACTGTGTGAAAATCAAAATGCTAAATGCAGGGCTAGCATGGTTAGGTGGATAGAACTCAACTCCCTCAATGTGCATAGAAAAAAGAATTTAAAGAAAGGATATAACAAGTTTCTTTATAGCCTCATTTACAAGAATTATAAGTTTAGCATTG
This sequence comes from Otus sunia, assembly GCA_010365825.1. Lineage (NCBI taxonomy): Eukaryota > Metazoa > Chordata > Aves > Strigiformes > Strigidae > Otus > Otus sunia. Next base: position 5,344,168 of record ML997843.1, on the reverse strand, counting down.
CTTAGCTGTATTTCAGCATGCAGACCAGGCAGGCAGGCCCTGCCAGGTTACCAGCAGGAGTACAATGCTGACTCCACACCAGAGTCAAACCAAATCAGTGACAGCAGGAGCTGCAGGAGGCGGTGGTTATACCTCCAACTGGGAACTGCTAGTATGGATTCCTCTTGACAGCATTTGACAAATAGAGGAGAATTAAGTGCTAGCATTTTTTAAATACAAGGAACTTGAATTTGCATCTGTATGTAAATTAATGTAAATTAAATATGCCAGGGAATGTCTGATGATACTGTGGCAAATTGACATGATGTGGCCCACATCTGTAGTTTCAGATTGCTGACAACTTATAACGTGATAGATTCATCTAAATTCACTGTGCAGAATGGTCTCCAGCTTCAGCTAACTTTTGTCTGGGCCCAGGTTGAGTGGGAGAGAACTGGAAGAGATGAACGAAGAGCCTGAGAGGGACTGTTTCAATAATATGAAAAAAAATTCTTTTCTTCCCCACATGTTTCTTCTAAAATGAAAACAAAAATTATCACATCCCTAGTACTGTCAATAGCAATCTAGTGAAAAATAACCTGCAAAGACAGCTGGAAAGATTTTTGTTTTTCATAAAGGCATGAAGTACAATATAAATCTGTGTGTAAGCTTTACCATAGTCAGATTTTTTACAGAGAAGACCTTGTGAACAGGTTGAACCAGTCTTTCTTAATGCTACAGGCCCTTGTAGAAAGCTTAACCATTAATGTGTTGCAGTGTGGAAGAAAAATAATTTTATATTCCTATGTATTTATGAGCTTTATGAACACTATGAGCCTTCTGAATTTCCTCTGTACTTCCTTAAATAAAATATTGAGTAACTTTATCTCCAGAAAAGAAGCGTGAACCAACTATAAATTTAAAGTGACATTTCTGTTAATTATTTTAAGGAATTTCTCTATTAGTATGTTTAAAGATTTTGAATCAAAGTACGATCAATTTCCTGAAAAGGACCATTCAAGAAAAATATACAACACAGTAATAAATTTTACAATGTCTTGATAAATTCTAGTTATTCTAATGATTGATTTCAATATTTTTCAGGATTCTTGTTCCATGATTTCCAAATGGAATTAATATTATTGTGTTTGCTTCAGTGAAAAAGGCAAAAAACTTTCTGCAGGTAACATGACTTAAAGGAACATCAGTTCTGTTAAAATAATTCTACAACAAGTTTAAATCAATATTTGACTTTTGGAAAACTGAGTCAATATCATATTAGCTTTTCCTTCCCTCCACTTGAACTATTTTACCTTGCCATGCCTCCTTTACTCCTCTGCAATAGAAAATTCTGAATTGAGCAAATCAATTTGTTTTCTGTAAGGTTCTCTTGAAGATTTTTTTTCACTTTGTTGTTTCACTTCCAGTCCAATGAGGTCTCCTGTTTTGAACTATGATACTTCAGACAAATACTGAAAGCCTTTTCACTTTAAAAAATTTAGAGCTGTTTTCACAGAACTGACTGTTCATCATAACTCTTTAAGGAAAAGGGGAAAAGATAATGGCCACAACTTGTAAAAATAGGCCTAAATTCAGATTCTGGAAGTTGCATTACAATGCTTTTACATGGTCAGACAGAGCATTAAGTAATTAAATTAGAACATTTTGAGATGTACCACCCTCAGAAAGGCAAGATAATTGTGTATATTCCCATAATATTTCACTTCTTGTGGTTTTTAAAACATACATGTGCTTATAGAGCTGAAGGATATTCACTTCTAGTTGATGAGATATGAACTACATTTACAAATACAATTTCTTAAAGAAAGAGCTTGCAAGTGACTTGATTTTTCAGCAGTGCTGCAAACACAACAGCTGTTCATGGAATAGTGGGTCTACTTAAGGAGTGAAGTGTTGTAGACAGTAAATAAGACTGATAGATCTTGGCAATTTAAAATACACTCTTTAAAATGGCTACATTTTGTTAATAATTCCTACATACTGATAAACATTGATCCTTTTTTATCAGTCTAGTGCAGACTACTTTAAATTCATAAGATAAATGTAGACAATTTTTATTGTTTCTGTAGGAAAGACAATACTAATACTTTTGTGTTCTTATCGACTGCATTGGTTAAAAGCATCTATCCTGCAGCTGAGCCACTCAGTCTGACAGCAGGAGCAATACTGAAAGGGCTCTTACCCTGTTATTTTCCAAGATAATCTGACATGTGCTGCAAAATACAGATTGGAAACACAAAAATCACATGACAGATCTGATGTTTTTAATGCGTTCAAAATATAAAAAAAAAAGATCAATTTTTTAGTGTCCTTGTAACTAATGAAAACAGTCTAATTTCTTCAGTCATATAAAGAACTGTGTTTATCTTTTGCTGTGAATACTGTATTTCAAGCTTTAAGATTGTAGCAATCAATTTCTGTGATAAAGAATAATTACTTATCAGATTTTAAAATAATAGATTGCATAGCATGCGTTAACATTAACCATTTACAGGCTTCAAAGAGGGACAATCATCCTTTTTAATATCAAACACAATAATTAAAGTTAAGATGTAAATTAATTTAAAAATATAACCAAAGAGTACTTTTTCTGAAATGTTATTTATTGTTTCATGACTCTTATCTGTGAGAAGTGACAGATTGATGGTTCCAGTGGTTTAATTCCCTTCCATTTGTCTATATTTAAAGTCTGAACACAGATACTTCATTTTTCTCCCAGCTCTAAACTGGAGGCATTTATACAGTGAGAACAGAATGGGATTTGGATACTGATGGGTACATGGATTTTTCTGTCTTTCTAGAGAAATAACCACACTAACACAAGAGTTCCAAGGTCAGGAACAGCCACCATAATGTCCTTTAGGATAGCAAAAAATACTTTGTAAAGTTACTGTAGCTACCTATTATCTTATTGGCTTGTCACTTTATTTAATAGGGTGAATTGTGCTGCTGCTTTTTCTTAGCTTGGCCTCCACCATTCCAGGAGTATCACCAAAATTCTGCTTCAGACAACACCTCTTTGGAGATTTCTAATGAAAATATTCAATGTTTTTGTGAGACTTCAAGGAAGCAGAACTGTCTAGATTTAATGCATTTATATGAAGTAGTGCTATACCTTGTGAGCCACCATGCCCAAATTGCAGCTAAAAAAACCCACCTTATACTATATTTCTCTACTTTATGTTCTTATGATCTGCCATTTTCTTTAGAAAACAATTTAGCTACCTTTTTCTTAGACAGCTGCCAGGCAGTTTCACTATTTCTGTATTTTAAAATTAGGACTATTAAAATTATTTTAACCATGGTACATTTGTTTTGAGAATGTCTACTTATTTTCCCTCTGACCATTATTAATATTGTGGAGTTCCCTGATTAGTACACTAACATAATAAATCAAAGTCAGCTAAACACACAGAGAATATAAAATTATGTGCATATTTTTACCCTATGTTCTGTGTGAATTGCCTAACAGAAAATTACTTCATGAGTTGCTTCATGACTGAGGTTGCTCATTGGAATTACAGTATAAATAATAGTATAAAAGAAGTATGCAGTATCTATTAAACTGTTTTTTACTAGGTTTTCCTTAACTTCAGCACTGAAAAAAAATTATTTTAGGGCACTTTCATGGGCAAAATGGTCTTGACTCAGGGAATTTAACTGAATTTTAATTTATTGCCAGTTAGAGGAACCTTTAATTACTAATTTGGGTATTGAGATAAAATGAAGACAATAAGTTAAACAAAGACTTAGCAAAAACTCTTTTCTTCTTCCATTGTCTGTCTCAGCTTCACTCCAGACATATCTCCTCCCCCTGCCTGGTCTCCATTCCCCTTTTTTTTGCCACACATGACACTCAGTCCCTTCGGAGGTGATAGACAGCTCAGGAGAGGAGGGTCAATGCACAGCAGTTCCTTCCTGCCATTCCTTGTTCCTTACCTTGTTTCTACCCCTTGCTCTTTTCTTCTTGCCTGTTTCTGCTGCACTTGTGTAGGTCATGCAGAACCTGCAGTCCCCTTCAGGATGTACCTGTTCTGGCATGGGTCACCCATGGGCTGAAGTCCCCTCAGATGCATACCTAATCCTGTATCTCCTTTAATGTGTCTTCACACGCACCCTCATACCTCTCCTCCTGCAACCTCCTTTGTGTCTCTTTTTGTGTGTCCTCACATGTCACCTACTCCTGTATCTCCTCACATGTCTCCCTCGATGCCTCCAGTGTTTTAAATATGTTTTTGCAGACGTGCGACACTTCTGACTGCTTCCAGCTTTGCTGCATGATAAGTCAGTGTCATCCATTGCAGAGTCAGCTGGAACTGTCCATGATCAGCACAGGCCAGCCCATGACCTCCTCCTACCCAGAACATACTTGCAGCTCCCTGCTGCCAAATTCCTGCTGGCTATGCCCACTACAGGTAACGATTCTTGCTGCCACATATTTTCATTTTTTCCTCTGTAAGTCCTACAAAAAATAAACGCTTGGAATTTTTCTTACTTTTACATTAAATTCTTCTTGTATAGGTTTCTGAGAACACGATCATTATATCTATCTGCATTTCCGCTTCCAATGAATGATCAGATCTTCTCCAAAGCTCTACAAATCTATACTGAACACCACTAAAGTGCAGCTTTGTAGTATCTACTCTTATGAGAAAAATGAAATCATTATCATTATTCCAAAAAGTTAAAGATTCATAAGATAATTTATACAATAGAAGTAACCATCCTAAAATGTAGCTATATGCTTTTCAATCTAAAAGTCTTATTTCTACGGAGTTAACAACACAAGATGATTAAAATAAATATCTTGGAAGTACGGCACTTGACAGATAAAAATGTGTTACTAACCTATCAGTATAAACATATGCCTAATTATATTATAATTTTAAATCACATAATGTATAAAAAAGTGAATAGTAATAGTTGTGTAGGCACAGTTCAGTCTGCAAAATTATTTCTAATATCATTATTTAATAACTTTCAATGTGAGCATACTTTAGTCAGATATTTCATAAATAAAATGTCTAAATGTTGCCTTAAAACTTCCCTTAAATAAATTTAATAAAACCATTGCTTTTAGTTACAATTGCAGTAAAACAGATGCGTAACAATCTGCCCACATAACAATCTGCCCACATAAGAGCAGAAAACATATTTATCTCAGGTTTCTAGGAAAATGGGGACAAAATATATTTTTTTTCTTTCTTTTTGATATATACATACTGATACAGTAAAGTGGTGATGAACAAAACTTTTTTCTTTATATTGCTTGTCACAATAACATCTCAGTTTTACTTTTAAGATTTTTGATGATATTGTAATACCAGTGAAGACAGCCTTGGAGTCACAGCTGTCTGAATGCTACAGAAAACATTTATTATATATTGTTTTTCTAGTTTTAGTAATGCTCAACTAGTTCCTTTAAAGTGGCACATTTCACTTCAATTTATTATCCAGTGGATAGTTCAAATATATCTAAGAAAATTTCAAATAAAGCTCTAAGTTTACTTAAATTTACTTTTAATAGTTCTCATTACAATATTTATTTATTTAATTATTGGACTGGAATAAATAATTTTATTTCCACGCGGCACTTTTGTCTGTACTGGAAGAAAAAAACATATGTATAGCACCATGATAAAAAAGATAGGCAAAATAAAGCTCTGTGTTTCTCTTCCTGAATAGATATATGTCTCCAAATATCAGAGATAAAAATCACTGAAACACTCACACTGTGTCCTGTAGATATTATTGAATACTGAATCTTGAAAAACATTTTGATATTTGTATGTTTTATATGTTGTCACTTTAGAGTTTAAATGGAATTCTAAATTATATGAAGAGAAACAGTAAAAGATTTTAGCAAAATACCACTCATTTTGATCAGTGCTACAGTAGTTCAACTTCTGCCAATATTTAGCTGTTGAATACCTATGTACACAGAAGAAACGGGTATCTAATTTCATCATATTTAAATATAAAAACCACTAAGGCTTTATTAGATACTTACTTCAATTGATAGTAACAATGTTTCTATAAGAGATAGACATATAGAAGTTTGGAGTTCTGGCTGATATGAAATAGAAAATAATTTATAAAGCTTTGTTTTAATAGAGCTAGACCCTTCAAGACACTTATTAAGTAAAAAACACCCAAAACAAACAAACAAAAAACCAGCAGAAATCTTATTCTGTGCCTGTCAATTACAAAAGCAACCAAGGATATAACAAAGAGATAGATTAGTACCTCAAGGTCACTGTCTAAATGAAAGAAAAAACCCTTTCAGAGGAGAGATTAAACAAATGCCCTTGAGTTTCTACCATCCTCTTGGTGCCAAGGAGTAGCCAAGGAACTGAAGACCATTAAGAATAGATAATACTATTTAGCTGCATAACCAACAATGAAGGGAGAGGTAATTTCTTCCTCAGTCTGTAACAGCTATTCTCTATGTACAGGCAAAGTACTATTAGCCAATGACATTTACCTTGGGTTTAGGAGTGCAGATTATTTTACTATATGTTCTCTGATTTCTGCATCTCATGCCCACATTACGTTGATGAAGATATCTGTTGTTAGCTACCTGCAGGTCCTCGCTGGCTGGCAATAAGTTTTCAATCTACTCCCAGCTATGTAATGTTGCCCAAAATACTGTGGGGAGGCCTTGTCTAAGCAAACACAATCATTATATTTCTCAACTGGTCTGTGCTGAATTTAAGGCTTTACCCACCTTTCCATGACTTGGAGCTTTTTCAAAGGAAAGAATACATTTTGAGTAGAAGTCAGTTAAATTTGGGCTTTAGAGGATAACTCTTCAAAATTAAGGTTTGTTTTCATTTCAACATCCAAAAAAGTTCCCTTGCTGTCTTCACTCTATGACAGAGAGGGAACTCATTTCACTTCTAGTAGAAGCAGACCACAACTAAGGTAGGTTTATAACCACAATATCATCATAACTGAAAGCAATGACACTGCAGAAAATCTTCCCCTCAACAACAGAGTTAGTATTTCTTTGTAGTGAGTTGACCCTGGCTGGATGCCAGGTACCCACCAAAGCAGCTCTATTGCTTCCCTCCTCAGCTGGACAGGGAGAGAAAATATAGCAAAAGCCTCATGGGTTGACATAATGACAGGGAGAAGTCATTCAACAATTACTGTCACTGGCAAAAGAGACTTTAATAATTAATTTAATTTATTATGAATCAAATCAGAGTAGGATAATGAGAAATAAAAGCAAATCTTAAAATACCTTCCCCACACCCCTTCCTTCTTCCTGGGCTCAACTTTGCTCCTGATTTCTCTCCCTCCTCCCCACCAGTGGCACAGGGGCACAGGGAATGGGGGTTGCAGTCAGTTCATCACACGTTGTCTCTGCCTCTCCTTCCTCCTTAGGAGGAGGACTCCTCACACTCTTCCTCTGTTCCAGTGTGGGGTTCCTCCCACAGGAGGCAGTCCGGCACAAACTTCTTCAATGTGAGTCCTTTCTGACAATTCTTTGTGAATTGCTCCACAGTGGGTCCCTTCTATGGGGTGCGGTCCTTCAGGAACAGACTGATCGAGCATGGGTCCCCCTCAGGGTCACCAGTCCTGACAGCAAACCTGTTCCAGTGTGGGCTCCTGTCTCCACAGGGCCATGTGTCCTGGCAGGAGCCTGCTCCAATGTGGGCTTCCCACAGGGTCAGAGGTTCCTTTGGGCACATCCACCTTCTCTGTCATGGGATCCTCCACAGGCTTCAAGTGGATATCTGCACCACTGTTAACCTCCATGGTCTGCAAGGTAGCAGCCTGCCTCACCATGGTCTTCACCACAGGCTACAGGGGAATCCTGGAGGACCTCCTCCCCCTCCTTCTTCGTTGACTTTAGTATCTGTTTCTTTCACATATCCTCACTCCTCTCCTCTGGCTGCAGTTGCTGTTGTGCAGATTTTGTTTTTATTCCGCCTTTTTAGATATGTTATTACAGAGGCGCTACCACCATTGCTGATGGGCTCAGTCTTGGCCAGTGGCGGGCCTGTCTTGAACCCAGCTGGCTCTGTCAGACATAGGGGAAGCTTCTGGCAGCTTCTCACAGAAGCCACCCCTGTAGTGCCCCTGTACCAAAACCTTGCCATGCAAACCCAATACACTCTTCAAAGAATCATCAAAGTCGCCATGCAGATGCAGTCTGAGGCTTTCACCTTTGATGACTTTTAGCCAGTCTCTCATCGTCTGGGGAAAATAGATTCTCTGCATGACTGGACCTGGAGAAAATCTTACTAGTCAAGCATGTGGCAAGAGGTGGTAAGGGACCATTTATTCATCAAAACACACTGACTCACAGAAGAAAGAGGTAGGAGAGACTGAAATGTGGACAAATTTTGAACTCAACAAGGGGAAGAAATCATATCAGATCTCCAAGGGAGAAATTTATTTTGTGAATACTTCAAGTGTTTTTAAGAATAGAACATTTTTAGGCTACTTACAATACTTCAGAGTCTACACAAGATAGAATATCGGGCTTTTTTACTAAGAAGGATTTTCAAAAGTACTTTGTGCTCTTAGCACCTCAGCTATGCAGATTCAGAAAAAGCAATATACAGAAGCAGTACATTACCAAAATAATCTCTGTGTTAATAAAAGCATTTTGAAATGTCATTACTGTATTCTTAATTATTATACTATCAGTACATAAACCCTTCATTCTGTGAATTTAAATCTTATCCTATTTTGAAGCTAAGGGTGTAAGTAGAGCATCAAAGTCATCTTATGTTTGTTTTGGTCCTAATTTCTTCCTTTTAGGCTTCTTCTAAAGACTGGGGAAGAATAGAGGTATCATTCTCATGTGGTACTTGAACAGACCAAATCACAGTTTCATCAGTGAGTACAGTTACCCTTACAGAAGGTGTCCTCAATTGCATATCGATAATGGGTTTCTGTATTAATTAATCAATGAATTAATTTTCATGTCAGGATAGCATGGATCAATTAGCTGTTTTTACCGTTAAACATGGAATTTCTTTTGCGAAGTTGTAAAAATTTACCTTATTTATTTCTTTTCTATCCATCTTGCTAAGATGGGGTTTATTCTAATTCAGTGTCCTTATTCTATACATTTCCATCTGTGATTATCACTTGGTTCTTAGATATCTATTCATCATATATGTCAGAGAGGCCTTTTGTTGTTGGTGGTGGTTTTGTTTGGTTTTTTGTTTTCCTAGAAATAGTATGCTTAAAAAAATCCAGCCTTTTGGAACTTTCCTTTACATCTGAGTGGCTTTCATAAGCAGGTTGTCTTCTGTATATATTTCAGATGCTTTATATTTGTTAAAGACTACTTCTTTTTATCATGTAAATATTTGCTTCAGTAACTCATTCATTTTGTTACAGCTTCTAGATATATTTATTTATTCAAAAACCTATATATAAATATTAGTCTTATTATTCTTCAAGAGAGCCATAATCTTTCCTTTGACACTACATGTATTTCGTTTGACGCTTGTAAAAATAAACAATTAACTGTAGACAATTATCACAATACAAGATCAGCTGTAGAGGACTTTTAACAATAAAGCTTTCCAAGCACACATTCTGGTATTGCAATTCATTACGACACTAAGACAAAAAGAAGTGGCAACATAAAATTCCGTCTTACACTTGTCTAAGTGGTTGGTAAATTCTTCTCCTAAATCTGTTTTCATTATTTTCTGCCTTTTTTNTCTTCTCCTTATTTTTTTTTTATTTTTTTTTTTTTTTTTTTTTTTTTTTTTTTTATTGTGAGTGTTAAACCAGAAGTTAATGTGGTGACCTGGGAGTATCTATGACTGGAGAAAGAAGTTAGACTGGATTGACATGCCTTCCTAGAGAGCATTTATTTAGTTTAGAAGTGTTTGAGACCTAGTTAATGGATTCTGTAACAGACTGAACCAGGTAAAATACTCTCATTTTATCAGCCTGCTACAGTTTGAAACAGGTGGGTTTGGGAGAACACAGAGTTCATGGCCTTTGAGGACATAACACAGCAATGTCACTGCACATTTAACTACCTTAGTTTCTTTCCCAGAAAGAAACAGGGAAATCTTTGACACATAAACAGAACAGTAGCTCTCTGAGGAAATGAATTTTTTTTTTAAGTATCTGGATTCAACCCAGAGTGAAGAAAGAAGCCACTCACACCCAAAACAACTCACTGCATTGAGTTATTAATAATATTTAGCCTGTGGCATCACAATCAATAAGTTGAAAGTCGTCTGTAAATTTAGAAGGATGAGCAATTATGCTTGGCTATCTGCAAAAGGCTTCACTGATCTGACAGCAGTATTTACTAGCTTAAGAGATAAAAAGAATTACAAAGAATTAAACTAACAAGGAAATGGGAACAACTCCCCTTACAGTCTTCAGTAATTTTGTTCTGAAGTGAAAATACTTTTTTTCATTCCCTCTGATGCTTTTCTTTGCACCTTGTTTACATTTAGTGTTCTTGCCCTCATTTTAAGATTAACTGTCTTCTTGTCTGTGTTTCCATTCCTTCTCTTTCACAAAGCATATCATGTCAGATTTGTAATGCAGTTTGCTTCCTGTTCTCCCAACTTGATCCATGTTTTTTCTTTTGTTCTCTTAGCTGTCTCTTGCATAACAAATGCCTTTGAGAGTTAAGCTAAAAATCCTTTCCTCTTATTGGGATCCACCTTTAAGAAAAACTTTCATGATGCTTTAAAATGTTAATCCATGGTATCAATAACATTTTTTTTTTTGAAGGAGAAAGAACCTCAGTTGCAAGTGGATTTGCCAATGTTTTTAATGTTACTATGGTAATTTCACTGCTGCTTCCTGCTGTTTAACCTTCTTACCACAACATATCTGAAAAGATTACTGAAGAATCTTGGTCTAAAATACTCAATACTACAATACTAAAATACTTGTATTATTCTTTGCAGTCTTTTTGATGATGTAAAATTATATATTATCATAAAATATCAAGATCCTTTTTTTATTTCTCATGAAAAAGGTAAGAGAAGAAAGTTGAGCTTTGAATGAAGGAATGAATATTTGTTTTGTTTTTGTGAACATTTCTATTACAGTAGAAGTATTAGAGGATTGGGATTTAACCTTTAGTTATCTGAGCATTCAGCCTTTTATGTGCCTGAATTTGGTTCCATGTTGTCCTACAGTATCTGAGTAAAAAGTTAAGTATGGAAATTAAGAAACATCAACCAGGTTTTTCATATATTTGAATTTTGTAAACAGTGCCTAGAAAAGTACAAAACTGAACATTGTTTCTTAAGAGGACATGATTTCATTAAGAAATGTTTTCACAGAGCTTTCTTATGCTTGTCAACCCTAATGTATGTTTCCTAATTTATTAAAGACTAATTGAACAAATTTACTTTATAATGTAGTGCAGAGGTTATTTGTATGGCTGAAAAGCAAAGCCATGTAGCAAAAAAGTCTGACATTTCACTGAAATCTAAAGGCAAACCAGAAGTAATATTCTCTTCTCTCAGCTGCAAAATATTCTTCAGTTGCTTCTAATACTAAGACCATATTCCCACATGCAGTTGGACATATTTGCACTCTGATGCTTTCTCACACGTGCACATTTAAAAGTCTATAATACTACTATTTTTTGAGATATTAAGGAAACAGGAGTCTTGTCTTTTTCATTAATATATTTACTCAGCTGTTTATTTTTCATAAGACAAAAAGGAAACATCTTTTATATGTTTTCCTTACATTTCCTTTTTAGTTTCTTCAGGAGTTCCTGGTGAACTTGTTTAAATGAAAAATGTCAAGTTTAGTCCTGAAGGACTAAAGTTTGTATTTGACTTGTGTGCTTGCGTATACGCGATAGCATCTGCATTCATAAGAACAATATGTATATATGATGAAAGGAATCAGATATATGGCAAAAAGTGTTGGTGAGAAGTTTAAATATTTGTCAGCTGATGCACTGCAATTCTGATAGCTTGTATGTAGTACAGGAATAATAAAGAAAATAACACTAATCAGATAGTGGCAAGAATTATTTCTAATGCAGACAGGAAGATTGTAGAAATGATCATTAGTTTACAATGTATCTCTCAGAATCTGTTGATTCACACCATAACAAAATTCTTTTATAATGGCTGAAATATCACAATATCACACCTAGAATCTTGTATTTTGGATATAGTGAAGACTTCACAATGTTTAACACTACTTCTTTGAATAACAGTGTCACTATTAGTACTTGTTTCTTATTAATTAAGAAATATATTGCATGGATACAAATCTTCAAGAATGCATATATCTGTAAACAGGTGCAGAATGCATGCATAATTACATAATTTTGCAATCTGAAATCTGCATATCTAATATTTGTAAAATTTTAATTTAAAAATCCATTTGTCTTATGCTTTTTGTACAGATCTGTTAGGTAAGTTTAAATGCACATGCATGTGCATATGCTCTATTTTACACAGAGACATCTAGTCATTATTGTGCTCATCATCAAACATCAGTAGGAAGATCTGCAACTTTATGAGAAAATCAGATGATGCCACAATTTTGTTTCATTTTCCATTTACAGAAAAATCTGCTAATACTTTCTGGTATCTTATCTATCCTAACGTGGGTTACTCCATTTTAACAACTGTGCGTATACATGTATAAAATATACCCAACCATAATGAATACTATTTCTTAATACACATGTCAGCAGTTTGTTTGCTTGTGTTTGTGCATGTATTTAAAATAACAGCTAAGGGTCGCTGAGGTCTAAGAGCAGGAAAAAGGCGAGTACCTGGGTGTATCCTGAGGCCATTACAAGTCACATCACAAGGAACTTCCTTTTTATTTGAATTACATTTTCTTTTAGATTTAAATTGGAGAATACTGCTGTAGGCAGCAATATCCTTCAGAACAGAAGATTTTTTTTTTTTTTTAAAGAACATGATTTTATACTGTAGAAGCCTCAGGATGCTTGCTTTTTGCATGATTTCCAATATTGCAGAACTGTGTTTTCTCTAGAAATTTGAACATTAAGGCAAAGTTAATAGATGACTTTTCTGATTTTCTAAAGAAAAACACTTAAAAATGGAAGTTCATGCAAGTGGAGGGTTTTTTTTAAAACAACAAACATGATAACCCAGTCAAAGAATTCGGGTGTACTCCCAGCCTAGAGCCCTTTAGGAAAAATATGCCTGGATTTTTTTTTTATTTTTTTTTTTTTACAGGGTGAAATTACGCTTAGACTTTGGCCCAGCAAGAGCAAAATTGTGTATAAATTGGATACGGTTCACAGATTCTTCACCTCCTTGATATGTTTTGCAATAATTGTAGTTTACATGTATCATATAAATCTCTGGGAAATACCAGTTCTGTCTAATAGGATGAACACTCTTACTGATCTAATATTTAGCTTACCAACATTATATCTTACTATCTTGTGAAGGAAAATAAGCTCATGAGAGGTACCAGATGGGCAGATGTGACACTGGAACCTCCAACCATGTGGAGAAGGGTAAAGGATCAAAAACAAAATTAACATTCAGATAATCAACACCTGTTTTCTCAATGATGTCAAGTTTCACCTTCTGCAGGGAATGTGCACCTTATGTGTTCCCATAAACATTTATATGCCTCACACTCAATTCTGGTCTCATAAGAAGAATAAAGAAGGAAACACACATGGAAATCTGAGTATATTTCCAGTTAATAGCTTTATCTGTAAATACAGCCAGGACAACTTAGAGTAAGTTAGTTATGTTTTGGATAAGATCAGCCCCCTTTTTGTGTTGTGTTTGTATTACAGACTCATGGCGGGGGCGGGGAAAGCCTCGCTCAAAATATGTTTTCACTGTGGAATGAAAAAAGGTATAAAAATACCCAAGGGAGTGGGACTCTGAGCTGATAAATTCATGTGGTAGTGTGAAATACTGTATAGACCTTGTCAATAGGGAGCCCGGGAAATCATGGGTCTGCCTTTGTGGACCTGAACTGCACTGTGAGGCCCAAATCACTGCAAGCTTGGGGATCTTTGCCAGGGACATAATTTATTGAGGTAGACTTACTCCAAGGAAAGAGTTTATGTCAGCCTCTTAGTATGGTTCAGAGGATGTACAAAGATCACAACACAAGCTACACTAGTATACATACACTGAGTAGTACACAAGGTGAAGTGTCTGGTGCCCTGTTGTGCTTCTGTACTGCTTCTCCTCACCATCGTATTCAGGTGTGCCATCTACATTTGCCATTTAAACTCTGAGAAGGAAGTCTGAAAAATTAGTTTTCTCCTATAATATTTTTCACTGACGATAGTGAAAGGGTAGCATTTGGCTGCCCATGCTAAAAGTCATTTCCCGATAATAAGGGTTATTTGAGAAGCCTCATGTGGCTTTACAGGTCTTCAACAAAAGTCTGGAAGAGGACTAGCTGCCCCAAATACCTCTGCTAAGAAGTCTCATCAGAGGCTTCCCTTTCTTCACACGAGAGTTGCTTTTAAGCTGAGGCTTAGTCCTGGCCTAAGGTATGTTGCAGCAGCCCTACAGATATGCCCAGGCCTGGCCATGTACATCCTTGGTCCAGACACAGATAGTAACTCACAGGTTTGGCTTCCAGGATTGTCCTCAGACTTGCTTCATCATGATGGACTAATCTGACAGTTCCTGGATGGTGTCTGATCCTGGCTACTGCTTCGAGACCTATCCTGACCCTGACTTGACAACTCAATTTCTGTGTTGACTTCAGGCCTGATTCATCACCAGGGACTTGTTTGGCTGTCTGGATTCTTGCTGAACCTGGTTACCATTAGCAGACCTTTTCTGTTTGCCTTGTTGGGGTACTGTGAGGCTGGGCACTTGCCTATGATGTAATGGCCTCTGCTTTCCCTGGAGTCACCCTTAGATCTTGCCTCCACTTGCTGCTTTATGACAGTTCTAATTGTGTTATACCATGGCCTAAAGAGGGGAGTGCTTGGAGAAGATGGTACCAGGTTTCTCTAAAATGTTCACAGGGAAAGTACAAGAGGCAACAGACACAACTTGTTGGAAATTCCCACTGAATATAAGGAAAATTTCATAATCAGAGTTGTTAAGCCCTGGAACAGGTTGTCCAAAGTTGTTGCAGACTTTCCACCATTGGAGGTTTTCAAAACTCAGCTAGACAAGACCTTAAACAACCCAATCTGATTTTCCAGTTAACACCTTTTTGAGTAGGAGTTTGGACCACATGACTACAGATGTTACTAGATGACTTCTACAATTATGTTTTTGTAGGTTTATCCGATACTATGCTTTTGGAGACAGCACAGAATAGCTTGGACATAGACCTATACTGAGGATGTTGTGCAACGGTAGCACAGATTACAGTTTGTGAGAGGTGAAAATGATTATTTTGTTCTAAAGGTAGAATGAAGTACATGGAAATCATGCTTTTAGCACATTTGCTCTTGTGTCAGTAGAAACACCACAGCTGTAGTGGCCTTCATAAAGATTGTGTGGCTACACAATTATTACCCACAATATAGGCTATTATACTGAAGCAGTTTGTGTGTGTTACAGACTCACTAATTTTTGGTGGTCACTTCCCTTCTTCTCTGTCTGCTCTGTCACTAGGGGTCATGTTTTATGAAGAAAAGGGAAATAAATTTTATTCTGTTTATTACTTTGAACTGTATGAGCTTCAATAAGGCCAAATGCCGGGTGCTGCACTTTGGCCACAACAACCCCAGCAGCGCTACAGGCTTGGGGAGGAGTGGCTGGAGAGCTGCCAGTCAGAGAGGGACCTGGGGGTGTTGATTGACAGCCGGCTGAACAGGAGCCAGCAGTGTGCCCAGGTGGCCAAGAAGGCCA
>ML997843.1:5268959-5319298 GCA_010365825.1 Otus sunia | reverse complement strand
CCTCGACCGCAGCTGCTGCTCCAGGGGACGAGCTCAGAATGGCTCCCCCAGGGGACTCCGTTTATACCCAGACCGAATCTGACCTGTAGTCAGTATCGGCCCCCATTGGTCAAAGGTCTCAACTACCGCGAGACCTTAAAAACAGAGACAGCCAAAAGCTGCCACGTCTCAGCAGCCAGGAAGCCCTGATTCCACTGGGCGGATGCACCAGCCACAGAAGTATATGTGTAAAGAGGGTGAAGGACAGCATTTGCAAAGTGGTTCTAAGAGATTATAGAAATCCGTTTTGAACACAATGTGCTACACAGGTGCTTGGAATCATGAATATCTGAATCACCCTTGGGTGTTTAGTGAGCAAGAACGCTGTCTGCTGGAGGTAGAAGTGCTGTATGAACACCCCCTAGAATACTTCTGCATGTGGATTTTTTTTGTGATGGATCTGTATATTAAGTAAAGCCAGAAGGCTAAATTCACTAGGGAGCATATGTGCCTAATAATTACTTAGGATGCATGACTGAAAACATTGAAGTGGTAGGAAAAATTTAAAAACTCCAATAAACTGTAGCCTAAACATGTAACCTCAAGCCTGAGTCATATTTTCTGTTTAGATTATACCAGATTTTAGTTATCTAAGGTTTTCCTGGAAACAGTGGTAGCCCTCTTCCAAGACCTACTCATTCCACTCTGATGTGTCTCCTTCTCTTTGCTGATCATTCAAGGGATCCAAACATTAACTTCACATAAGAATCTCATTGTCAGATACCTTAACATTCCTAAAAGAAATACCACCTCTGAATATATTAGTTGTAATATAGATATTAGATATTAGAGCTCATTCATGAATGGTCTAACTACCAGGCTATGATAGGTCTGTGATGGCTTTCTCTTAGTTTCTTCTCATGAAGTTCTTTCACTTTGTATGGAATGTTTCAATACACAGAGAACATGAACAAGTGATTAATTCTTTAGTCATATGGCCATCCTCAGCTTGGAGATGCCATGATGAGGAAATTAGATTGAGCACCACGTATTTCTATATAAACATTATAGGAGGCTTAAACTGCTTCCGTATCTAGGTCACATCCGAGATCTAATGATATTTTCCAGCTAAAGGCTGCCCACAGAGCTCCAAACATACCTAATTTGAATAAAAGATCATGAAGAATGAGGCTACTGCCTCCCTTTCCTTGAAGAGACTGACCAAATTTGTATTAATGTGATTTATCACTCACTGAGAAGGGCTCAGATCTCCATTTTAAAAAATAAATGTGCTAACCATATGGCTAATGTCATAATTATCCTATTGAGGAGTAACTAAGGACTCTGGGTTTGTGTAGTTTGGAGAAAAGGAGACTGAGAGTTAACCTTGTTGCTCTCTACAGCTTCCTGAGGCAGGGAAGTGAAGAGGGATGTGCTGATCTCTTTCCCTTTGTACCCAGTGATGCAATGCATGGGAAGGGTTCAAAGCTGCACCAGGGGAGGTTTAGACTGGACATTAGGAAGCATTTCTTTACTGAGAGGGTAGTCAAACCCTACAACAGGTTACCTAGTGAGGTGGTCAATGCCCCAAGCCTGTCAGTGTTTAAGAGGCATTTGGACAATGCCCTTAATAATAAACTTTAACTTTTGGTCAACCCTGAAGTGGGCATGGTCAAATGATCATTTGCAGGTCGCTTCCAACTGAACTAATCTAGTCTAGTCTATTCTAGTCTGTTCTGAAAAATTAATCACCTATCACAGCCTGGTGATTAGATCATTCATGAATGAGCTCTAATATATCTATATTACAGCTAATACATTCAGATGACCTCAATTAAAAACCCTACAATTGTTTTAATTAATATGGAAATATGGTGAAAATGGAATAGTGTTTTTGCATCAGCTGCAATGCTGATATTCTTTGCTAAGATGCTACCTCTTCCTTCCAACTATCGGTCATGGTGATGATAACCAGTTTTCTTGACTGGAAAAAAGAAAGTTGCATAAGTGGCAGAACTCCTATCACTTCAGCTATAAGAATGACTAGA
The DNA here is from genome assembly GCA_010365825.1 of Otus sunia. Taxonomy (NCBI): domain Eukaryota; kingdom Metazoa; phylum Chordata; class Aves; order Strigiformes; family Strigidae; genus Otus; species Otus sunia. The sequence continues at coordinate 5,317,271 of ML997843.1, read as the reverse complement.
GTTTTGAGGAACTAAGCAGATGATAATTATCTACATTATTTTTCTAATTTTATCTTAGTTCCTACCTCAAGACCAGAAAATTCTGGTCCACTAGTGTCAAGAAAGACTTGAGGCTGTATTTGAAAGTTTTTAATGACTATAGATAAAATACTTTGCAATATATAAGCTGGAAGTTCAAGAGTGCAATGGTGTACTAAGGAGAATGACATGACTCTCAAAATATCTTGCTTAATTTATTTTTTTGTTTAAAATATATTTCTTAGAACATTTACAGTGAATCTAAATACTTTGAATGAGGAAAAGAATATTTACATCTTGATTATTGCCTTTTTTTTTTTTTTTCCCCTGTCAGTAGCTAAATTTCTCTGGATGATGTAAGAGCTCCATACAGCACCGTATATGCAAAGTACTTTGTGGTGTACAGTCTGGGTTATAGCAGTTTCTGTTTTTGATTTATTTATATGTCCTTAAAAAACTGGCTAAAGAATAAAACTGAAAGTCTCATTAAAGACCAAAATATTTTTTTATTAAATCTGATAAACGAATTTCAAAAAAATGCACTTCCACTTTTGAATTACATTTCTCATTCTTTGTAGTGTCAATACCTTTATTTTATATGTTCCTGAACTTCTGTCACTTTGCTCAGTAAAATTCTTCATATGAAAATAAAAGTATCATAAAACTGAGATTGTTATTAAATATTCACTTTGTCTGGTGTCTGCTACAGAACTTAAAGTTTCATCATGAATATTTTTATTCTTTTTGTGATGAATATTCAGTATTTTACAGGTGGCCCTTTCAGTCTGAAATATGCCACAAGATCACATTTTTACTGTTGTCTCTCTCCGTTGCCTGTCTTTGGGAGCCAGGCAGCTTTATACTTTTCTAGCATCTGTCAATGCTTATGTATTTTCTTAAGATTCAGTAGCCTTTTTTGGGCTTGTTTCTTTCCACCCTTTGATCAGCAATGTCATTCTTCATTTTTACCACAAAAAACTGTGACTGCATAGAAGTTTTAGCCCTCTTTTTCCTTATTTCATATTCCCTCTTACACTAAATGCAAGAGTAGTTCATCAAAAGAACTGAAGTTGTAATCTCAACAGACACATTTATGTTTCACTGTCATGATGTTTCAAAGTGTATTAATATTTTGCATATATTCATTCCTCCCTCTGAGGAAAGCCTAGTCTATGTGATTTCTTACATAACTCTTTTTTTTTTTCCCCATTTGCAACCTAGAAGACAGGTAGCCTAATGACATTACTATATTACTATGTAAAATACTATGTTTATGGGTCATTTTTCTTTACTCTCTAGTGATATATTCAGGTATTTATTTGTTATTTGCTAAAATTGTTATTCATACAACATTTTTGTTTAATTGTTCATTCAATTCTTATCTGTGTGTTTATTGTTTTGTTTTGTTTTTTTTTTACTATAGGTTCATGGCTAATCTGCGGGTTTAAAATCCAAGATTTTATTAATTGGACTACAAAATAAGTCTTTATTTGACAAAAAATTTAACAACTGTAATATGGGTTTATATAGTTAATTATGCTCTTTAATTTTAGATAAAAAAAAGTGAGTATAACATCTGACTTGTTCTGGTTTATTGTGTATCCTCAGATTTATTTCACAATATGTGTAGTTCAAAGATATTATCATATAAGGCCGTATCACTCTGGTTTGATATCCTAATGCTAGCACTGATAGAACTTTTCACTCAAATCACTTTATCATGAATAATATGCTAGTTGTATTGGTTTACGTTTGAACTGATATTACTCGTAACTTTTTGTTTTGCAAGTTTTGCTTATTAAAATAGTAACTTTCACAGCTAAGCTACACCAAGTAGCCTACATGAGAAACTCTGTGACCAGGTAATTATGCATATGAATTATGTCTTGTGAGATATATACCAAAACATGCAACTATGAAACACAGTTTACCATGGAAAAACAACATAGACTAACTGACAGAGAACTCCTTTTGACAATATCAAATGTGTCTACATTGGTATTTATGTTGTCTAAGTTACATCATCAAAGCACTTATCTTCCATTTGGCATACTCCTAACAGACATTTAAACATGCAGAATTTGTTGCAGTGGTCCTGCAAAAAGAGAAAATAATATGGACAAAATAAATATAGTAATAGATATATGGAAGGCGGTGATATATTTAAAATACTAGTAACATTTTTACAGAGATATGGAGTGCAGAAAAGGAAGCCAAAGAAGATATGAGGATGTAGAAAACAAAGACTAAGGACAGTTGAGAACACGAGAAGCTTTAGTAAAACAGAGACTAAGAAAACAGTCATGAGGAAACAGTATGGAGAAGGACAGGATGTAGTCAGGAGTTTGAAGAGGTGAAGAATACTGAAGTACTTTCTTCTCAAAGCACCGAAGAAGAAAATCTGGAAAACAATGGAAAATAATATTTTCTCAGTGAAAATTAAAACACAAAAGTATTAAGTAGATGAAGATAAATATGGCATACCTTTCTGGAAAACATCTCTAAATTATTTTTTTTTCTGATTATGTCTGTAATGAGGCACAATTGGTGAAGATCAGTATCTGCTTTCAAGCATTACAAGAGAAACAAAATAACTATATGAACAGAAACACTGTCATGATTAGTAATGTTGAACAGTCTTGCAAGAGGAGGAGGAGTTTTGTCTTTGAGCCTAACTTCTGTCATATGTCACCATCAGAGGCAAGAAGCAGAAAAATATGACCATATACATTATTTTTATCCCACTAATATAATAATATATTTGATTTCATGCAGTAGTACTGATGAACACTGAGACAGGATAAAAAAAACAACTTGTAACAAATTTTGTACCTCTGTTTTTTGTACGAAATGTCTTCAGATATGAGAAAAGCAAGAAAATTAGCATATGCTTTCTAAGGGAATTAACTATGTCATATATACAGATATGTCCTGAAGATCACATATACATTTTACACTCTGATGTACATAATTTCAAAGGGTACAAGTACAGATCTCTTCTCTCTTGAGACTGTATTCAATGTCTTGATTGGCAAAATGAATAACATGTGTAATTTTTTTTTGAAAAAAAAGTATTTTATGATGAGAGTAATGTTTTGTAACTTCAGGATCAGGGGAACCATTACTCATACATAAACTGACAGTGCTCATGATTTATCATTATTTGCTCTTTCAACATATTAACATGTTTAGAACCGTAGAATTTTGAACCTTGTTCAAGGAGGATCACCCAGACCTGGTTGTCCAGGACCATGTCCAGGTGGCTTTTGAATATCTCCAAGGAGGGAGACTCCACAACCTGTCTGGATAGCCTGTTCCAGTTCTTGGTCACCCTTGCAGTAAAAAAGTGTTTCCTGATGTTTAGACAGAACCTCCTATGTTTCAGTTTGTGCCCATTGCCTCTGGTTCTATCATTAGACATCATTGAAATGAGCCTGGATCTGTCTTCTTTAAACCTTCCTTTCAAGTATTCATATTCATTGACAAGGTATCCCCTGAACCTTCTCTTGTCCAGACTAAACAGTACCAGCTCTCTCAACCTTTCCTCCTATATAGAGATGTTCTAGAACCTTAATCATCTTAGTGGCCATTTGCTGGACTCTCTCCAGTATATCCACATCTCTCTTGTACTGAGATGCCCAGAGCTGATACCTCACTAGTGCTGGGGAAGGACCACCTCCATTAACCTGCTAGCAGCATTCCTCCTAATGCAAGATAACATTAGCCTTATTTGTATCAAGGGCACATTGCTGGCTTATGTTCATCTTGGTGTCCACCAGGAACCCCAGGGGCTTTTCTGCCAAGAATCTTTCTAGCCAGTTGACCCTCAGCATATTCTGGTGCATGGAGTTGGTCCTCCCCAGCTACAGGACTGTGTACTTCCCCTTGCTAAGCTTCATGATGTTCCTGTCAGCCCATTTTTCCAGCCTGTCAAGGTTCTTCTGAATGGCAGCAGGACCCTCTGGCATACCAACCACTCTTCCCAGTTTGGTGTCATCTGCAAACCTGCTGAGGGCACACTCTGCTGCATTGTCAAAGAACTAATGAAGATGTTAAACAGGACTGAACCTGGTATTGACCCATGGGGCCAATATATACTGTATTTGAAGAGAATAACCTTATGGGCTTGTAGTTTGCCCTGGAGTAGCTAGAATTGTCAGATGGATGAATCAAATCTAGTGTGAAGTAAAAAGCTGTGTAGTATACACTAAAAACGTCGTGATCCTGTGACAAGAACTATCAAGTAGATTAAATATATGAGGGATAGTAACATAGATAACAATCTAAATTTTCATAGACTAGAAAGATGCAGTTTGTAATTCATATTTTCAATTTGTATTTGCAGAGGAGAATACTAGGACAGATTTTTAAGAACTACAAGACATTGGACCCCAAGCTATGTGAACAAAAAAGTCATTAAAGAAATACAGTATATTATGGTTATTTATACATCAGGGTATTCTTCAGTATCTTTAAAAAGATTGATTTTTCTTTCCTGATAGATTATCCCAGGAGCAGCCATTTTGCTGTTGTGGTCAGTATATTGCAATGTTTTACACCTGTACAAGTTTGCTAAGTCTGTTGACAACTTTAAAAGTTTCAAAGAACGTACTTTCTCATCTACATTTGGATTTCATCCCAGAAATTGTCAGGATCCATTAGAACTAACTACTGAGTTCATTATTCAGCAAATGTCATAAATAGATCTAAAAAAATGTGAAGCAGCTTTAAGAGTAATATCCAAGATCATCTAAAAATAAGTGTAAGTATAAACAATTAGTGCAGAATGATACACTTCAATGGAGAGCTGAAGACAGACATACTCTTTGAAGGCAGAACTGAGTCTGTTCAGATAAATGTGATGGCAAATATACTCTGGAAAATCCTTTCAAAGAGTCATTGTAATTGGAAAAAAAGAATCAATGAAATTTTATGCAGGCTTTTAGAACAGATGAAGATATGGACTGTTTGTAGATGAGAAACGTTGCTTAGATTGTAACTTAAACATACTAATTAAGGGAAAAACTAGGAGAGCTTTATAGTCTGAAAAGACAGACTCTTGAATTTGGTTCTGTAACTATCTGAGAACCACTGAAGTGAGAAAAGATCCCTGATGGTAAAAGAAAAAACCAAAAACGACTTACAGATGAAAATGTCTTAAAGTTCTGTGGTGTATAATATAAAATCTGTAAACATCAAGAATTAAATTCCATGGTAGTATCAGCATTATATTTCAATAATTAGTGGAGTGCCTAAATAAGGATATTTCTGTTTGTATTATGTAAGTAATATTTTGTGTGCATATTCATTTGAAAGCATTCATAGTCTTTGAACATGTCATTATAATCTCATTAGCTGGGCTATGATTATTCAGCTGAAAACTTTTTATTTAAAATTCCTAACTTCTAATATTTATAGAAAAATGCAACATGATAAATACCAAGATATCATTCTCAAAAGAACTGCAGGCAGAGTAAAATACTACTACTAAACACCAATTAATAATTCAGTTCACATGCTGGTAAAGACAAGGGTGATCAATAAGAACTAAATCATCAATGTTATTTAAAAGTCAATACTTAAGACTCAATATTAAACACAGGAAGAGACTGATGTAAATTCATTAGTCCTTCAATGGATTTATACTGTTGTAAAAATTGAAGTAAGTGTGAAGAGCATGAGAATTCACTGTCTTCAATTTGTTGTTTAAAATATTTCAAATTGTATCAGAAATAGTGTGGCCAGCAGGGACAGGGAAGGGATCTTACCCCTGTACTCGGCACTGGTGAGGCTGCACCTCGATTCCTGTGTTCAGTTTTGGGCCCCTCACTACAAAAAGGACATTGAATTACTCAAGCGTGTCCAGAGAAGGGCAACGAAGCTGGTGAAGGGTCTGGAGCACATGTCGTACGAGGAGCGGCTGAGGGAACTGGGGGTGTTTAGTCTGGAGAAAAGGAGGCTGAGGGGAGACCTCATCGCCCTCTACAACTACCTGAAAGGAGATTGCAGAGAGCTGGGGATGAGCTTCCTTAACCAAGTAATAGCGATAGGACAAGAAGTAATGGCTTTAAGTTGTACCAGGGAAGGTTTAGTCTGGATATTAGGAAGTATTTCTTTACAGAACGGGTTGTTAGGTGTTGGAATGGGCTGCCCAGGGCAGTGGTGGAGTCCCCATCCCTGGAGGTGTTTAAGAGGCGGGTTGACATGGCGCTTGGGGATATGGTGTAGTTGGGAACTGTCAGTGTTAGGTTAATGGTTGAACTAGATGATCTTCAAGGTCTTTTCCAACTTCATGATTCTATGATTTTGTGAAAAGTTGAAGTGTTTTTCCCAGTGAAAATAGGACACTTTTAACTCTTGATCATTTTAAAATCCTTTCTTTTTAATTCATATGAACTATTTATTATTTGATAAAAAATATAATATTACTTACTTTACCTAAATAACAGAACATACATTATGTCTGATACTCTTTTCTATATAGACTTTATTCAACTGAATTTCTTCACATTACTTATAGACTAAGCGAATGTGTCAAACTTTTGGTTAAAGATATCTTATTAAATTATAATGATTTGACTGTCACTGTATATTTTACGTGGCAACTTTATACACCTAGCCATGATATTATTTCAGAAAATAAACATAAAAATTTAATTAATTTCATAATCACCTTTGTACTTGTTATTTGTGTCCAGCTTAGCTTTTCCTTTCAGAGAAGTAGGATAAAGAAAAATCTCTGCATGTGTATGTTATGAATTTTAGAGTAGTACAGATGAGTGTACAAATTCTACAGTATAAAATGTTTAAAGAGGAAAATAATCATAATATTCTATTTCTTATTCCAAAAGATTTTCCTACTTTTTTTCATTTATTTTTCCAGACTAATGAGCTAAAGTATTAAAGTACCTCATAAATATATGTACGATATTTCTTTTAATAAAACAGATGAATTTTCACTGTAAAACATGATATAATTATTCAAAGCGTTACTTCTATGTTATACCAGTTTAAATAGTAGGTTTGGGGTTTTAATTTGTTTTCTTACACTCAAGCCAAAATACCCATATTCTTCACTTTCGTAACTGCAGTCTAAAAACCCTAAAACATATAAAAGGAAGTCATAGAACTTCAATAACAGAAAACTATGCTGAAAACATTATTGATTTGCTATCTGATAGAACTTTTATGACAATACATGATATGGAACAAATTGCTTACTCTAACAGTAACAGGCTGAAAATTTCTTAAGGTATTTACAGGAATGTAATTTTTTGCTCTTTGTATGGAAATAAGATGAGACTGCTGGTTTTACACATAAGATTAGATACATTTTTTTTCTTAGAAAGCCAGACTAACTTTCATGCATTAAAAGGGTATAGACAGAAGTAATAAATGATACAGACAAAGAAGAGCTGAGGAAAGACAATCACTTAGTCACAGAATTTGCTCTGAAGACCACTAATGTCACTGAAAATGGGCTCAAAGGCTTTTACATTAGACTTTTTGTATGAACAAAGTTAGAAACTGCATTGTTTACAGTGGGAATGCTTCTTATGTGTGAATAGTTTGCAACAGCATATGTGAATGTGAGATGTGAACCCTATTAGAGAGGACCACAGTGCTCCATAAATTCAACAGTTTCACTTCGTAAGTCATTGTCTAAACATTGTTTTAGGTTTTTCTACTGACATTTTTTCTTTTTATTTTCAGTTTCAGACAAAGAAAATTTAGTAATCTGATTGTTACATTCATGACTAAAACAGCAAACTCACACACTGTACATTTATATTCAACTACAACCTGATAGAAAAGGATAAATCTTCTTTTCATTTTCTTTTATTTCTTGCTGCTATTCATAATATATTCTTATATAATTTGCCATCCTAATTTTCAGAACAGTAACTATAACTATCCACTGTGTGATATATGCAGCAAAGCATATACAAACTAGCAATACCACTACTTTAGAAATAAGTAGGGGGATTTACATGGTCAGGTCTTCAAGTCTTAGGGAAAAAAAGTCATCTTAAGTTAAAACAAGCTTTATTAAGTAATAACATCAGAGATTTCAGACTTAAGGAGGAACTCTTTGCAGATTGTGTGATGTATATGTTTCAGATGAGAATAGACAATGCTCAGTGCAACAGTCTTAATTGGTTATCGGATTTCAGAGAAAACTGAAAAAGTAACTTTGTGAGATGAATATCATTGTTTAAGGAGTTTATCACAGAACACCTTCAAATGTATTGAAAAGATTATATATTTTCTGGTTGCACTTTCATCTTTACATTTGATTTATATCTATCACACACATAATTTAAAAGCTTTGAAAAGCATGCATCGGTGTCCATTAATTCAAATTGGAGGCTTATATTAAAAATTCTTTAACACGGATATACAGGTACCCAAAGCAGATTACTCAGACTGAAATAAGGTGCTTCTGACTTTTCTTAAGCTGCTGTGAGAAGGCCAAAGCCTCACTTAGCTCTGACAAAAAGAATGGGTTTTGGTGATGCTAACATTAAAGAAGATTGTATAGGATGATCCCATGTAGTTGGCAGTTGGTATTCAATCCTTTTCTTAGTGTGAAGTCAGACCTTCAATGTTTCTTATGTTTTTTCAATGCAGGACTCTGATGAGACAAGCCTAGCATGTGGGATCTTGTTGTTTTAAGGGTTGCTCTTGTTTTGTGCTTCACTGGTTTTAAACAAGATGTTTACTGATCTATGTTTGCACTTAAAACATTACCAGCAGAATAAAACAAAACAGATGGGTCAACAAAAAACACTTTGACAAACCTATTAGGGCAAAACAGGAAACAGCAATATTAGTTCAGCCAAGGACACATAGAAAGTCTCTGACAGAGATAGAAATTTAGAGCCCTTGACTTCAAAATGTCTTAACTATGTTTTCATGGAAACATATAGTCTGTTATGAACACAGAAAAAACAAACACACAAAACCTCAAAAACTAGGAGAAGGAAGGAAGGCAAGGGAGCAGAGCTTACTTTTTGAGAGAGAGCAGCTGCAGGAATAAAAGAAAGAAACAAAAGTTTAGAAAATTAGAATCAAAATTGTTTGATTTTCTCCACGTCTTGCCTGACTCCTATTCAGCTCTCTTGACACACGCCAAAGAAGCTTGTGCATTAAGAGAGCATGGGAAACTTAGATATCAGAGAAGATTAGTGGATGAATGCTAAGGAAATGGGAGTGTGAACTAACAAGATATTTCACTAGAGCCACAATAAACTACTGAAGACTACAATTAAGAAATATTTTCAGAGGGAAGTTAGTTCATCCAAATATTCGTCTCACTTGATAGTTTATTAAAGAACAAACAATAGCTGGAAAATTACATTTAAAGTTTTGCATCTTTAATTCAGAACTGTTAGCTCCTTTTTTTTACCCCATGGGGCCAGTCCATAACAGCAGGCTTCCAATGAGATCTTTGTTTATAATATTTCCAACTGTCTGTCAGAGTTAGAGTTGATTAGTAAGATGGAAAAGAGAATCTTCTCCACTGGCACTGGGGACAGGTGAAAAAAAACATCAGACAGTGAACATGTAGAAAAAGTTCATAAGAAGGTTCTGACCCACAGAAATGTTACTAGATCAGTCACAAATTTTTTCACATGTATTAAATAAAACACTTTTTGCAAATTCTCCTTGGGATGAGATCCCAGATTTTAGGCTGATGAAAATGATAAGGTACAATAAAGTGTCTGTGGAATATGACACCTCTAAATCCCAAATGGTTAAGATTTATAGACAGGTATAGTATTGCCTTGATCAAAAAAAAGGTCTTTATTTCGATGGTCATCCTCAATGACAAGTACAAGATACCTGACAGATGGTGTATATCTTGATTTGAGCAAGCAATCTTCTAGAGCAGTCCCTGAGCATTTGTAAAGTCCCTCTTCTGAGTTTGTATTGCAACATAATACTATTCCTAACTTAAAGTCCTTATACAGGATAATAAAGAAGTTGCAGATAGTCAAAAATCACACAAAGAAATTGCTTTCCCTGATCATAAATCTTCACCAAACTCTCTCAAATTCTAAGTTCAGAATTTGCCTTTTCACATAATTGTCCCATCTATCATGTACAACAGCCATGGGCAGAGGGGAAAACACCTGCACTTGAGTAGAAAAGCTGCCAGTTTAGTCTTGCCTTTGGCAAATGGAATAAAAATGTAGCTTTTGCAGATAAGACTGTCTTGTGGCTGTCGTCATCCACATGTTCATTAGGACTATTTTAAACTGCTGAAACTAACAGCACTTAGCATTTAAATACTGTTGAAGGCTGACTGTCATTCTGAAAGCATGCTTAGATTTGTTTTTTTAAGTAAAGCCTCAAAAATAAAAAAATAAACTAATGAGCAATGGATTGCCGGAATAAAGGAATTAATGCAAGAAAAATTATAACATATAAATGTGCTTCATAGGATTCTGTAAATGTCAAATCCTGATCTAATGGAACTGTGAAAGCAACAGGCTGTAGATCTATGATGATTCTAATATAATGTTATTGTCAAAAATTCCTAACTTTCTGAACTGACCCAGTCACAGTTTATGGAGAATATCTCTCTCTTACATACAAATAAACCCCAGCACAGTAAGAATGTCCCTTATCCCTTGAGTAATCCATGATAAATTGATAAATTACTATAGGCTGCTGACAATTTCAGGTGATTACTAGGAATAATGAAACCAAGGGGTCACAGAGATCAATCCAGTCTTGCCCCTTCTCTCCTCTCTAGCCTATAGAACTTTATTTAAAATAATCAAGCAAGAAAAGCTTATGTAAAAAGAGGCTATGTTTAGGTGACAATTACTCTGACCTAGTTTAGACATTTTTATTAGGCTGACTTGAATTACACCCCACATGTGCCCATTTCTCTCTGACTGGTAAGAATCACAGTAACTGAGTATTTTAGTTAGAGATGTCTGACTATAAGGATCTTACATTCCTCTCTGTGGCAGATTAGCATCTTGACAGATGGATCACACTTCTGTTATTCAAATGCTTATAGTAAAATATTTAATTTTTTACAGAATTTATGTTTAAAATTACTATCCTGTTTGCACTGGGAACCACATATTTGCCTACAGTCTGGTCCTATCACCAGATATAATGATGTAAATACCAACAATAATATCAATAATCTTTATATATTTTCCGTGCATTCAGGAGCAGTTTCCTTTTATTGAGACCCCTCCACAATCCTAGACCTTATTCTCTATTATCTCTCACGTCTCTTATTCAGCACTTGATATACAAGACAGTTTACACATTCAAATACAAGAAGTTCAACCGTGTCCCATTAGGCTGGTGCCCTTTGCAAGCCCTTGCTCCTTCCTCACCTAGTTCACTAGTCTAGGCACCACCCTACACCCATGGCATAGGAGTAAAGGTAGCAACATTTCATAGAGAGGAATGTAAGAAGCTGACAAAAATCTCTTGTTGATGTTTTTATGTTAACATGACATGCAATGGTTCTCAGGGCTTTGGGTATTTTCCCAAGACTTGCCCTCCTTTTGTTAGAAAGAGTAGTGCTGCTTGATGCAATTTGAAGATTCTGTATGGGGAAGTCTTGCTAATATTGTTTCTCTTTCACATCTTTCTCATCTGAGTTGAACGTGTCGTGTTCAAAATCAGGCAGCTGATAGTGAGGTTTATGCGACTTCTTGAAATGAAGAAAACGAGCTAAAATTTTTTCTCTGACAGTTGTGACTGTTATATCTGCTCATACAGCACTGTGAATAAATATACTGATTGTTTTCTGACCTTTTTTAGTTAATGTGTGAATTCACTTACATTTTTTGCCTGCTCTAAATAAGGAGAACTTACACAAAGCCCCAGTGACTGCGTGTTGCATTCAAGGTGACAAATTAATTTGTAAGTGATGAATCCCCTTGTGTTCTAACTGGTCCTCAAAGACTATAGGGGCTAGGGACATCTAGAGTTATCTCTTAATAGGTAGGCCAATTGTTGCAGAGAAGACCGTCCTGGACAACCCACTCTGATATTTGAAATACCCTTGGGCTAAATTAAGGTGATGTAACACCAAACGATCGATTGAAAAATTTATTAATGGCCGGAGCTATTTTGGCAGAAGCTAATTAAACCTTGTATAGGATCTGTAAACAGTTTTCGACAGTAGATATTAAACCCTGTGGTCTATGAAGGGCTCACCACCCTGGGTTCCCGTGACTTTTCTGGTCCAGTTCTTGATCTTGTAGGTGATGATCGTAGGTCCATCTCATGATACAGCTCACTGTTCCTTAAATACTATGGTTCATTTGCATGCAAGGCAAGAGGGGGCGGATCCTCTTGTGCTTATTTACATGTGAAGTGAGGAAAAGAGTGGGCTTTCCTGGGTTCATTTACATGCAAGGCAAAATAGAGAGCGGTGTTAGGGTGTTAGTCCCTGCCTCTCGATCATGTCAGTCATACCCCTTTGAGGACTTATATGGCTCTTGAACTCCTGTTCAGTTTATATAACTCTCAAACTTCTGCACAGGTGTCACTGTTGCGGGTGGTCGGGAGGGGTCCTTTGGGTTGTCGTAAGCTCCTTCCTCAGGTAAACTTTGTGAGTCATCTTACCCAGCAACACGGAACTGCACACACTCCAGCACACCCCTATGTCCTGCGCCAATCGACCTTCCACCCATCTGCGGCTCACCTGTATTATGCAGTCACAAATTTGAGACATTGACTTTTTCAGTTTTGCACACTGCAACGTTGGGATCTTCTGTTTGAATTGATAGCTAAAGGTTGCAGTGATCCTGGAAAGACCATAGTATCAGGTAGACAAGAGAAAGCATGCATCAGTATACAGTTTAGTGAATGGTGTAGATGAAAAACATGGAGTACCATTATTCACGGTGTTTCATAATACAAGAACTCGTGGCTGTTCTATCACATTGGAAGGTAGGAAATTTGAAACAGATGATAGAAATATATTTGGTTTTTAAGCAACTAATCTCTGTAAGTCATCATTGTCAGGCAGTATTGTACCAAGGGTTCAGCAAAATCAAACCCAAGAGTTCAGGAAGGATTACAAACTGTTATGCATCAGGGAATATGCCAGCTCTCCATCACAAGTATATTAGGAATGAATCAGACAGTTACCTGACAGGTAATTTTTTCTAGACTTCAGCTTCACAAAGGTTCTTTTGCCTTCTTCAGAATTTCTTTTACTTTTAGTGGTCCTTATAGTCTAGTGTCTCTGAAAACTACAAACTATTAACAAAACTAAACTAGAAGGACCGCTAATTTGAAATGAGGTCAAAAGTTAGCAATAGAAAAATGTCAAAGGTTAATATTAGATTAAAACAGAATTTTCCTTAGCAGAAAGCTCAAATGTAGTATAAAAGTATGCCCACAATTTATTTCGTGTTAATAAATTTTATTTTTTCTATGTGTGTGTTAGGTTTTTGATCCATTGATTTTTAAGTTTATTGTTTGTGTTTATGCACTAAAGGGAAGTGTGTACAGTATTCTGCATTTTAGAGCTGCAAACTACTTTTGGCTGTTTTATGAAAAGAAAATGTATCAGTATAAGGAAGCTGACATAAAATGGGTGAGGAGATAGGGAGAAACAAGGCAAAGGGACAACAACATTCATTGGAAATAAAGAAAAAACAAAGAGTAGTCATCAGTTGGGACTACTCTTTAACTACAACATATTTTACCAAGAAAATATATTAGTGCCATGACATATTTTATTAATTAATTTTCAGAATTTCAGGGATGTTTTCACTTTTAGATTCTTACTTTTTTACACAAGACTGACATTTCAACCTCAGTCTTCTCTACTTTCTCTTTCACCCTCAAAAAATGTATTTTCAGTGAAAAGAAATTGTGACAATTTTCAATGAAGAGCATTTTCTATAGCTAGTATGATCCTCGAGCAGAGGTGTTAGTTCCTATCATATAAAACTGTGGGGCAAAATACAAATATAGTAGTAAGATAAACATTCCTTACACATATATTTATTAATGCTGGTAACTTTAGATATGTTTTCTAAATGACAGTTCTGGAGATTGGGAAAACAACCATGAAGTTTAGTTTCCCATGCCGTATTTTCACCCTTACAAAATCAAAGCCTTCTCTCAAGACTTTGATGAGAATGGTGGAAATGATCGCTTCTAAAAGTGTTGATTTTAAATGGTTGACAATTGCTTAAATGACTTTGCTATATATAGCAACTCTTCAGGGAATAATTAATTAAGTCATAACTGCAAAAAATATCCTTGTCAGGAACTACAGAACCGTAGGGAAACCGAAAGACATGTAGAGGGGAATCTCATTATCAAAGATCTGTTTTATACAAATTAAAATTGACTTATTCCAAATAGTCTAGATGAAATGAACAGCCTACGTCTTTGCAAATTAACATAGTTCAAACATACTATAAAATACAGATACAAGAATATATTAAAATATGAAACATGTACTTGATTGGAATATTAAACTCATGAGTAATGAGAACCCCAAAATGACCTCTAAAATTCAGATGACAAGATACCTCAACGATAATACAAATGCTTCTTTTTTTTTTTTCTTTTTTTTCTTTTTTTCTCTCTGGTTGTGATTCTGTATCTGCTCCTCAGCCCTGTAGATTGTATGCAGTTTCCAGAGTTATGTTAAGCAGCACATAGGATTGAGCTTATTACTCTTTACTCTCAAAATTAAAACTTGAATAACATAGCAGGACATTCTTATTACTTTAATTGCACAGGGACAGATCAATCAGTTGAATCAATAAAGTCAACACCTTCTATAAAATGAAATGCTGATCTCTTTTCTGAGTCAGTTACAGATACAGGGTTCTGACTTTATGGATTAGATTAGAAAGTACAGGTTCTTGCTTATTAAAAATGTTAGCTTGTGACTCCATAGGTGGATAAAAGCATAAAAGAAAGTTGTCCATGCTTGACTTCAGGAATTTATGACATCAGAATCAAAGAAAAACATGAAACATTGAAAAAGGAAAAAATATAGTCAGAGTGGGTGCAAAATAATACTTTAAAATGCAATGAGTACTGATTTCATGTTTGATTCTTAGTAGGAGGTAAGTATGTAGTTATCGGAGATAGCTGTTACTTAAACAACCATTCTTGTAAATAGTCAAGTCTTTTTAGAATGCATTTTTGTAACTTGAACCATAAAGAGTTTCTACAAAAATTAGGTTCCATCTTGATTGCTTCCCTATCTTCTCTGCTCCATTGCTCTTAAATTCTACAGGTCAGATAGATACGAAAATAGTATGAACTGGCATCTCCTCTTTGACTTTATTTCTTCAGAAGATATATTCTGAGAATATTGGCTGTTTACATAGTCTGACAATATGCTTCTCTACATCATTTTCACTTCAGCTTTTCTAGTTCCATGGAACTTTACAAGCATTATTCTTCATGATACATGTCTAATTAAAAAATGAGAAGGAAAAAGAAAGTTGACAAGAGGTTGTAAAAATAGACTTGCCCTTGATGAACATTAACATATGTTTCAGTCTCATTCCTCCTTCCAACAACCTGATTTTTCTGTGTTTTTTAATTAGAGTAGAACACAGAGTTATGGCTTGTACAGTGTAGGTTATTGGGCAGGCTTCCTACACAGTCCAAAAGAAAACACTGAGGCATTTCTGCTTCTGTCTGTTATTTTGCACCAGTACCTGTACATCAAACTGAGTGCCCTTACGCTAGCTGTCGTGGACTAACAGATTGGTAACTCAGAGGCTTTCTGGAGTCTGTCCCACTGATACCATCTTTTCATAGATTAGAAAGGGAACATCTCTGAATAAACACTAAAGAACAAATAGAGAGATCATCGTTCAAAATAATTGTTCTTTACCGTTCCTTACCATCTTTTAGAAAACTATCAGTTGTCCTTTTTTCTTGAGCAATTTACCTGATACACCACATAATCAAGTAGAATTTTAAAATTCTTTAGAAGAGAAGCCTAAGGATTAAGTGCTTTCACCCTTGATATCCTGGGATTTGCTTTTGTTCACACTTCTTAAAATCATGTTGTGTTCATATCAGGACATAAATCCTTTGCTGTACTTCCATTAACTCCCATTCACTTTCTTGAATTAGCAGCTGGTTTACTTACCTTCTGAAGACGGATTGTCTTCCGTGTTCCATTTTTTGGCACTCAATTTGCTAAAACATTTACAGCTTTAAAGAGAAGTAGTAGTCTGTCTAAATTAAGGTACTATGTTTTCTCCTGTATCATCTATTTCAAAACATACTTAAAAAGAAAAATTATATCCTTTGAGCTATTGAGTTTACATAATTTACCTGTTAATATATGTTGTATATTTATCTCTGAGTATATATGAGATAAATAGAAGTATAGTTTTTTCAGCACAGTCGATTAAAAATGAAAAACCTATAGCTATCTAGCTTCTCTCCACCTCCAAATTTTCACAGATTTAAAAAACCCTGTTGTTTCAAATGTTTTCAAGGGACAATTCTCTAACATATATCTGATGATTTCATGAGTTCCTTCTCACCAAAAATGAGCAAAAGCAGACTCAGTTTTGCAATTTATTCATTTATATTTCTAAATATTATGATGCAAAAATAATTACTTTTTAAAGTAAAGAAGATTGCTCCAGTTTCAAGATGAACTTTCCTAGTCTTTCAGAGCTTTTTTTTCTTTTCCCTTTTTTGGCTTTTGGCTTACTTCTCCCATGAGAAGCTTACTGTTCACACCTGTACTACACCTTCAGGAGATCATGAACTACTTTATCCTGGAATATTTCTTAAAGTTGACTCCCATCCAGATGTATGCCAAAGCAGAGATCCCATCAAATTACTGTTACCCAATTCATGTTTTCTCAAACCTGTTACTTCACACATCTGCTTGTGCTGTTTTTATGCTAGAACAGTTCCTAGTGCAGTGATAATGTCTGGTGTATATCCACATAGCGCTGGTCATTTGATGGTAACTTCTAACATCTCTTACCAACATTTCATCTGTGGTACGGGGCTGATTCTGTTTTCCCTCTCCTGCAACTACAGATTCAAAAATCTCTACAGAAGGAAAAAACAAACTTTCCCCAGTGAGCATACTTGCTTCTCATTACACTTATTGCTCTAACTGGTTACTTCCACTCTTCTTTGTCTTGTGATTCATCAGTCAGTATCAGTAAGATATAAAACAGCACACGCACATTTCATAAAATCTCTTCCACCACATCTATACATTTTAACAGTCAGAAGATCACAGATATAATTTCTGATATTTTTAGAATGGTAACTCTCAGAGGCACACACGTTCTCTGCCTTTTCTTCTTCTTCTTTTTTTTTTTTTTTTCTTTTTTGTGAGCATAGATATTCCAGTAGAAATTCAATGTTCTTTAGGAATTATTTCCTTTTTTACACCCACTCATAACTTAGAAGTCATATCACCATGTGACATTAAGTCTGTAATTATACAGCTCAAATCTGCTGAGCTTTCCACATTAAGCTGTGCTTATAGCCACATCAGGTTACTTACAAATGTAGTTCCTGTCATTTTCTCTTATGACCAACAATGAAGCCACAGACTGTTATTTGATGCAATAATGAAGAATAGGAACAGAGGAACTTTTAAAAATGGAGGTTATATTCTCAGACAAAATTCCTGTGGTGTTGAATAGTCAGGAACAAGAAAAACAGAAAATAAAATATGAGCAAGTGGATGTCATAATGGAATACTCTTCTTATTTTTCAAAGGGCTCTGAAACACCTATATATATATATATAAACCACTTAGACAGTAGATAAAAAGACAAATTCCAACTCTGGCTGAAGTTTAGTTTAGGAAGTGCAAGTCTGATATTGAAAATATTTTTAATATGAAAAGAAACATAGTGAAGATTTTCCTGTAAAACTAAGAAAATTATTTAAGCACTGATTCCTTTACAATACAATTTTCAAATACTACCTTTGAAACAGCCTGCATAAAATATTTTCTGTATTTTGAAAAGGAGAATGTCTTGACAAGTTTTAATAGGAAAGTTATGCTAAGTTAAGGAACCAATGAAACAAAACAAACGAACAAACACCAAGTCATTTTGAATGGCTATATCAACTGAGAGGATTTCACTGAAGACTGAGACATATACTTACCATCTAGATTTTTGCTAGAATCAATGGTCTAGTTGGCAATGCAGGTTATTAATGAAAGATTTGCTGCACCTCATAAGCTATGGACATGCTCTGTTTAGTTAACACAAGGCATTACTATTCAGATAGTTGTGTCCAGCACGCACCTGGCCAAATAAGGTAGGAAACAAGACTGAGAAAAAGCTGATCTTGTAATAAAGAATGTTTTACTTGCATAAAATCTAATTTAGGGAGAACATAAAGTATATTAAAACAATTTTGAAGACCACAAGAAGTAGGACAGAATGAAAGATCACCTGTGTTTGATGTGTGTGATAAAGCTCCGGACCAGGTAGAAGAAATTAGTTCTGGATAACACCTAAGAGCTTATAAAAAATGACTGTGTAAGAGTATGGAGACAAGAAAACAGTGGAAAAGAAGATCCAAATCTAACCTCAGCAAGGAATAGCACAGCACTAAGGAAGAACATCATGGCCTGAAAAACAACCTGAGAACCCAGGCTCCCTCTCAGCAACCTGTAAGAGCTGATCAAATTTCATTTAAACAGTGCTTTATTTATAGTAGGTATAGATCTAACTCGACAAATTCTGCAGTTATTGATAAAGTTTCACCTTAGGTGATGTTTGCCACTCAAGGTATGCTTTAAAGTGACATTGTTAGCTAAAATAGGTAATTTGGCCTTTGTGTAAGGATGCCTTGCCCATCTCCTTGAAGAACCAACTGGTGAAGCAACTGAGAATGTTTCCTCAGCTGGTTGATCCCTTTGGAAAATACAGTGTTTCTTGGTGCTACTAATAAAGGGTGGAATTTGAAGTGACTAGGTAGGTAATGTGTAGTTTATAATGAACTAAATTGCTTTGCATGAGATGATTCAGTTTATCAAACACAAGCATGTAACACTATTTAAACTGTCACAGGCTGTTCCTATCTGGCCTTCAACAGCAGGTCTGAAATATTGGGCATCTCCCTAGCGCTTATCCCTATTTCTTGAATCATATTTGACATATATCTACAGGGGACTTGAATACTCTGCTGCTGTTGTAATGCCACATTATGTTTGCATTTAAACAACTGACATGAACTCTGCCTTTTGGAGAACTGACTCACTCTAGGCTCTGATTCCTGTTTAGATTCAGGTTTTGTTGACAAAAGGTAGGCATCTATTTTTATTGAAAGTACCAGACTTCAGCTGGCAGCCCAGAAGGGCACAGTTTTCCTGTAGATCTTGTCATCCCAAATGATGCTAGACACCTTTACCTAGGCAGTTGAACTGAATTGCTCATATCTGAAATAGACATTTAGATGACTGTGTCAAATTTGCATTGCACCTCATCCATTATAAGGGATAATAAATCTCCTGTGCATGACTGAAATATATGTTGAAACTTGGTTTTCTTACCAACAATCATTAGATAGTATCTTTCAGTTTTATTTAAGAAGCATAAGCTTATTTAAAACCTCCAGTGTTTTCACTGAGTCTTGATTAAAAGAATTAAAATCAGCTTATTAAATATAAATCAGGCCTGCTTGCATTATAATTAAAGCTTTGTGAACTGAACTGAAAGAAACATTTTTGTTCTTTCTGTGTAGTCCAGTCTAGTTCTCAATATGAAGAAAGAATGGTGACCGAACTCTGTAATCTGATATTACAATTACAGCCTCCTGCTCAGGCCTCACAATAGTTTATTTTCTAATTCTGTTGATGATATGAACTTATTTTGTGTGCTGAAATCTTCTAGTATGAAATTCATAGGAAGAAGAGTGAAGAAGGTGAAGAATGTAAAAGAAAAAAATGGTTGAGTCATTTTCAAGTGAGTGATGGGAGAAATATAGTTTTACAAGTGAGAAAGAAAAAAGAAAACCCTTTGTGTTTAAAAAAAAAAATAAATCACACCTTCCTTGTTTTAGAAATCATAACTCCCATGAGCTAAGATATAATAAGTGATGGGGACAAGCCTTCACAGAGAACCGATATGCTGATTCAGATATCAATTAGGTTTGATATGAAATCATCAGAAATGAAAGACTTGACAAAAACCAATTTTCTACACAGATAGTGTTTATTGTGTGCTGCTGAATTCAGGGATTAAGAAAATGTTTATTTTTTAATGCTGAAACACTTTCCCTGATCTACCATGATTTAAGTGGTCTTAATTGAAGTTTATCAGTGAAACTGAATAACTGTACTGTTCATACCTTCTTCTGGTTAGCTGTATTTTAGCCTAAATAACAAAGTTATAGGAACAAGGAAAGCTCTGCAGCAGATCTGAGTCCTCTGAAGGAGGCAGAACCCCTTGGCAACTTCTGTTGCTGGACTGTGGTCTTTGTCCTCCACTACTGTACTGGGTTTATGTATCCAGGTGTTGGAAGTAGCAGCACTGCAGGGGTGGCCTCTGTGAGAAGGAGACATGGACTGCCCCATGTCAGGCACAGCTGGTTCCAGATGGTTCCAGACATATCCAGCAGACCTACTGCAGGACACAGCTGAGCCCGTCAAAAATCTGATGCCTCTGTGATAACATCTTTGAGAAAGCATCTGTGAGAGAGTGCAAAAAAATGTGAGAGAAAGAATCCTGTGGACACTAAGGTCAGAGAATAAGAAGGGGGAGGATATGCTCCAGGTTCTGGAGCAGAGATTACCCTGTAGCCTGTGGAAAAGATCAGGGTGAAGTAAGATGTTTCCTTGCAGCCCATGGAGGACCTCACACCAAAGCAGATGGATGTGCCCTGAAGGAAGCTGCAGTCCATGGAGAGCTCATTCCAGAGCAGGCTCCAGGCAGAAGTGCAACCCACAGAGGACTCACACTGGAACAGGGGAAAAGTGTGAGGATGAAGGAGTGCTGCTGGAGAGGAAATATTACGGACTGCTCATACCCTCCCATTCCTCGTCCCCCTGTACAGCTCAGGGCCAGGCGGTTAAATGGTAGAGGAATCAGGAATGAAGGAGTAAGGTTGAGCCTGGGACGAAGGAAGGATAAGGAAAAAGTAATATTTAAATTTGTCTTTGTTTCTCATTATCCAAATCTATTTTAAGTGGCAAGAAATTAAATTAATTTTTCCCAATTAAAGTCTGTTTTATTCCATCTTATTTTATCCTACTATCCTGTTGAGGAGAGAGAGTGAGAGAGAGGTTGGGTGGGCATCTGGCCAAGGTGAACCCACCACAACCATTAAAGACATAAAGAGCCTATAACTCTTGAATTGGACTCAAAAATTTTATGCTATACACTTTTATTCTCAGATCCTGCAACAAAATCAATGTAAAGTATAGAGTTTACTATGGAACCTATGGTTTCCAGGAATAATTATTTGGGCAAAGCTAAAATATTTTCTGAGTCTAGATATGGACTTATTCTAAGTGTATGTGTACTGGTTTTGTCTGGAATAGAGTTAATTTTCTTTATAGTACCTTGCATGGTGCTATTTTTTGGATTTGTGACCAAAAGAGTGTTGATAACACACTGATGCTTTATCTATTGCTGAGCAGTGCTTACACAGTGTCAAGGCCTTCTCTATTTCTCACACAACCCTACCAGCGAGTAGGCTGGGGTTTGCAAGAAGTTGGGACGGGAGATATCTGAGACAGTGGACCCCAAGTGACGAAAGGGATATTCCATATCATATGACATCATGCTCAGCAATAAAATCTGGGGGAAAGAAGGAGAAAAGTGGGGACTTTCAGAGCTATGGTGTTTGCCGTCTCAAGAAACTGTAACATGTGATGGAGCCCCTGCTTTCCTGGAAATGACTAAACGTCTGCCTGCCAATGGAAAGCAGTGAATCAATTCCTTGCTTTGCTTTAAAAACAGTGTTTTTTAAAAAAACATGCAACTTTTGCTTTACATATTGAACTGTCTTTATCTCAACCCAAAAGTTTCCACACTTTTATCCTTCCAATAGTCTTCCTCATCACATTGTGGTGGGGAGTGAGAGAGTGGTTGTCTGGTACATCATTAGCTCCATATCTCACAGCTGTATGAACACATAATCTTTTCTTCCTTGTGGTGTAATACTTAGTGTTTGCAATACTTAAAATTTCTTTTTGTTGTTTTTGTTTTTGAAAGCCATTCTAAATTCAGTGGTTTTCTCTTCCTTGAAACTGTAACTCTAGGAGAAATCATGCATTACAAATGTGAATATTCAACAGAAAATAGAGTTTATAGACATTCCTGATTATAAAGGAAAAGAATAAAAATAAACCAGACTCCTTTTGATTTCTAAAATCTTATTTTTTGTCTAGAATATAGCTTGACAGTTTTGGATATGCAAGGCTTTTAAGAATGTGGTCTTAAAGCCAGTCAGCTTTACAAAATGACACGTATAAATGGTGACTTGAGTATTATCAGAAAATGTAATGTACTCTTTCAATGTTTCAAGAACAGCTGCAGATAAGATAATGGAAACATATCATAGGATTCTGGATATGAATTCTATTTTTTCCTTTAATTTTTCTAGACATCATGCAGTGGAATACCCTTTTTAGGGACATGTTTCTTAAGATCAGTTCTTTAGTGTTTGCGTTGTACCTGTCTTGACCACAATCAAATCCTGCCTACAGTGTAGGGCTGAGGGTACATTCAGGAGGCAGGGACAGGGACAAGGCTGGAGACTGGCGCTCCCATGGTGTCACTGGGGTAGACTGACAGCCATGGGTTAAACTTCTTGAGCCATGTGAAGGAGGTAGATGGAGATCCCAGGGGGTGTTGATCAGAGCCAGTAAGGTCTGTTGGTACCCTCAGGGCCCTAATAGTACATATCTTCTGTTTCACTAATACAAGCACTCTTTCTTTCATACAAATTATGTATTAATTTTCCGTTTTTATAAGAGAAATATGTAGTGATATTCACAGTAAAATTTAAACCTGTATTTCTCAGACAGGAATAGTTGCAGTTTGGGGCAGTTTTCCCAGTATGGAGGCTTTAAGATTGGATACATAACTTGTTTCCCTCCTTCAGAGTTAAATTTAAAGTTTCTTATTGATCTGAAGTATGGTTAGCTTTTATTAACTCAACAGAGACTTATTTTTTACCATACTTGGATAATGTTCCTCTCTAACCACATTTCATTTCTACCATCTTACCAGCTGACTTTTTCTTTGTGGAAGTGTTGATGTTAAGCAAATCAATAAGTAAAACATATGAACAGTCTTTGTACATGCATAAAATCAAGAAATAAAAGAGAACAGACACAACTGAGAATGGAGGTAAACTGACCTTTTCAAACTTTCAGCACAGAACACGGTGGACACAAGAAGTCCACTGTGGAAGATAAGTATACAGTACATGTTCCTACTAGCAATTTCAGCAATATAGAAATTGTTTCAGTGCCTTTTCATTAAATGTCCACATTTAATCACCTTTTAAGAAAGATATCTTGGCAAGCTAGTATAATTATTGTATACAGAAACTGTTTTACATAGAAAAGTGTATTGATAAATGCTAGAGGTGCATATTTTTCTTTTAGCTTCACTTCCATTTCAAATTATATCACACTAATATGTGGAGATATCTAGGGTTTAGTCCTGTAGTGGTTTAAAGCATATCTTTTGTTTCTTTTTTTAGATGGCAATTTCCTCATTAATAAAGAGGCCTCAGGCATGAAAGAAGGGATTTCTCCTGAAAACCATTGTAATAACAAGTGAATGAATGCATGAAAAATACCTCACAATTCCCAAGAGACAGTTGCATTCTATAAGGTCTGCACACAGGAATAGGTTTGTTGAATTTTAACTTTCCTATGTTTTTTTCCTCCCTAAGGCTTTCATAAATTGCTTTTTAGAACTACATTGCTGTATTACTGGGGGAATAGGTGGTTGTGAATACTTGAGTTCAGCATACATTGTGTCCTGCTTAAGCTAAGAAGTATCTCTGAGGGTATTGTCTATACAGAGTTGAGAAAATGACTGCAAATGATCTGGACTGAATCAGCTGTAAATTAGATCTCTCAGGTACAGCTATTGGGGTAAATATGGAAGCGCAGAACTCCAAGTGGCAAACAAGACAGTCCCAGGAAGCTGGGTTACAGCACTACCATGGCACCTGGATGGCACTGACATGGTGCTTGAGTAAGCTACTTGAAAACTAGCTCAGATATTTTTAAGCAAAATCTGAGTAAATATATTTATGAGATTTCAACTATTTTGATAAGATTTATATAAGAACCATAAAATATACCATGCCGTGGATGCATAGAAATATGTTCTCGGCATTTCATAGAAACAAAGGCATCTACAGCAGCGGAAATAGCTGCTGTTGAGAAAAGGCTGTTAATGTATAGAATTCATGTGCATGGTCACAGTAATATTTTTCTGTACTTGCTTTTAATCTCAGTGACATTAATTTATGAACACTTCCTCCTGTTAGGCGCTAAGTAATGTATAGGAGTATGTGTCCATGTCCCATGAAGTGTTTCTAAAATGTGTATTTCCACATCATTAGCACCCCTCTTGCAGTAGAATTTAAATAGTATATGTAATTGGTATTTTTTGTACATCAGAGCTAGATGTTTTAGAAAATTACTTAACCTCCTTTACAGACAAAAGGGGAAACATTTACTTGTTTGTTTGTTTATTTAGTTAATGTCATCCATAGAAATTTTTCTCTAATCTTTAATAATTCAGAGGTTCTCTTGAGCTTTCTCTCCGTATTTGTAATGATTTGATGCTTAATGCAGGCTGAAGCTACTCATGAGTCCTGTCTTTTAATGATCTGGAGGTTGGGAAAAGCTCAGATTTTTTTTGGATCAGTCTTCTGTGAAAGATTTTCTAACCTGCTGTAGATGTTTAGTCCTGAGACATCACATCTAAAAGTAGCTTGGACATTGGAAAATGGTAACTTCTTACATCCATGTTTAATGCTAACAAGAGTCCAAAACTTACAAGTTACTTAATCTGCTCAAAATTTATGAATAAATGAGGATTTTTTTCCAGTTATAGTGGGTATGACATGAGATTGCGTACATATGAATAACTATGTCCTGGAAATACTAAAAGGTATAGTTTGCTATCATCATTGTTACTTCTCTCCTTAGTGCCACTGGAGTCAGTTAAAGCCTGCCATTTATAAGTACCAAATGGACTGGTGAATATTCTTCTAAAATGGTTATTAATGACTCCTCGGATTATTGACTCTTCAGAATAATTTGAGTAGAACTTGTATCCTTCAGCATTCTGGGATTATTTACATGAAAGCAAATACATGTAGCATGGAAAATAAACGAGGAGTTAGAGATGTGCAAACACCTGCAGGGCTACAATCTTACTGGCATGACGGAAACGTGATGGGATAACTCCTATGACTGGAGTGTTGGAATGGAAAGATACAGGCTCTTTAGGAAGTGCAGGTAGAGGAGATGATGAGGGTGTACTGCCCTCCGTGTCAGTGACCAGATGGAGTGCATGGATCTCTGCCTGGAGATGGATGAGGAGCTGAAAGAGTTTATAGGTCAGAAATAAGGGGAAGGCAGGGACAGGATATGTTGTAATAGGGGTCTGCTACAGGCCACCTGACCAGGAAGACCAAGCAGATGAAGCCCTCTATAGACAGATAGGAGCAGCCTCACATTCACAAGCCCTGGTCCTTATGGGGGACTTCAAGTGTCCTGATATCTGTTGGAGGGACAGCACAGTGGGGCATAAGTAATCTAGAAGGTTCCTGGAATGCGTTGATGATAACTTCCTTCTCCAAGTGATGGAGGAGCCAACAAAGAGAGGGGCTATGCTGGACCTTTTTCTCACCAACAAGGGAGTTCTGGTGGGGAAAATGAAGCTCAAGGGCAACCTCAGCTGTAGTGACCATGAAATGGTGGAGTTCAAGATCCTTAGGGCAGTGAGGATGGTGCACAACCAAGCTCACTATCCTGGGATTCAGGAGAGAAAAATTTGGCCTCTTCAGGTATCTACTTAGTAGAGTAGCATGAGATAAAGCCCTGGAAGGAAGAGAGTCCCAAGAAAGCTGCTCAATATTCCAGGATCACCTCTTCCAAGCTCAGGAGTGATGCCTCCCAAAAAAGAGGAGGTCAGGCAAAAACGCCAGGAGGCCTACTTGGATGAACAAATTACTCCTGCACAAGCTCAAACAGAGAAAGGAAGCCTACCGAGTGTGGAAGCAAGGACAGGTAGCCTGGGAGCAATACAGAGAAACTATCTGACCAGCCAGGGATCAGGTTAGGAATATCTAAATCCCTGATAGAGTTAAACCTGGAGGGATGAATGCAATCCAGAGTGACCTTGACAAGCTTGAGGGTTAGGCCTGTGTGAACCTCATGACATTCAGCAAGGCCAATTGCAAGGTACAGCACATGGGAGAAGACAAGTAGATGTACATATACAGGCTGGGTGGTAAGTGGATTGAAAGCAGCCTTGCAGAGAAGAAATCAGTGCATTAGAAGGAGTTAGGTGTATTAGTAGATGGAAAACTGACTGCACCAGCAATAACCTAGAAAGCCAATCATATCCTGGGCTGTATCAAGAGAAGTGTGGCCAGCAGGTCGAGGGAGGTCATTCTCCCCCTCTATTCCACTCTCATGAGACCGCAGCTGGAGTACTGTGTTCACCTTTGGAGCCCCCAACATATGACACACATGCGCATGATCAAGAAGGTCCAGAGCGGGGCCACAAAAATGATCTGAAGCTGGAGCACCTCCTTTATGAGGACAAGCTGAGAGTGTTGGGGTTGTTCAGCCTGGAGAAGAGAAGGCTCTGGGGAGAACTCATAGCAGCATTCCAGTAATTCAAGGGGGCCTACAGAAAGATGGGGATGGACTTGTTATTGGAGAGTATAGGGAAAGGACAAGGTTTAATGGTTTTAAACTGAAAGAGGATAGATTTAGATGACATACAAGGAAGAAATTCTTTATTGTGAGGGTGGTGAAACACTGGAACAGGTTGCCCAGAGAACCTCTGGATGCCTCCTTCCTGGCAGTGTTCAAGGCCAGGTTGTATGGGGCTTTGAGCAACTTGATCTACCAGAAAGTGCCCCTGCCCATGGCAGGGCAGTTGGAACTAGATGATCTTGAAAGTCCCTCCCATTCTATGATTCTATGATTCTATGATTTTCCTTAATCTATGTAATTGTAAACATATTTTAACCTGAAATTTTAAATCCATATAAAAGGCAGAAAAAGTAAAAATAAATTAGAAATTGCTTTATACACAATATTATTTATTAGGAAGGAATATTATCTGATGAATACACTGTAAGAGCCAGCAAAGTAGGCTTTCAACAGTTATATGATTATGGGGAAATCATTTCCCATCTTTGTCTCTGTCTCTCCTTTCATTGTCTGTTTTATTATTCCAGAAGGTAATTTTTCAAGGTACTAAATATTTTTTTACTGTACTTATGGATTTACTGTACTAATGTTACATAATGTTATGTAACATTAAAGTTTGGGGTCTTCTTTGCAAACACAGTGGAAAGCAAGGGCCATAACCTTTGTTGGTATAAACTACATGGCACCACTGAAGTCAGCTGGTTTTTATCCAATGAAAACCAGATCAGAGTCTGTGAGCTGCTTGAAATTACACAGGTTGTGTATTCCATTACCTCATCCTTTTTGCACAATAGGGATGACAAAAGGACAGTGTTGGGTATAGATTCAAACTCAAGTGTCATCACTGAGACAGGAAAAGAAAAATAAATTTACAAATCTTGTGCATTTATAGTGTGTGTTAGGAGCAGATACATATGATAAGTAAAATGAGATGAATAGAAGTTGGTGGGAACACCATTTTCTCTATATTGGAAGTCTTCATAAAAACAGCTTTTCCGCTCCCCAACAATTACAAATGCTGAACAAAATGTAAAGTATAACCGAGTGTTTCTGAAACATATGAAGACAGGACCAAGCTGATTTTAGCAAATGTGAAAAACGAGACCATTCCAGGGGTAGGAGGAAAATACAACAAAACCAATCAAGTATACAACAGAAAAGAACGACAGCGTTTATTACCATTAGATGACCTTACAACCTTGGAAGCAAGCAGAGAGATTAACTGAAACATGCAGGTTTTCAAATACCTATGCAACAAGAAATGTGGAAGAAAAACTGTTTCATTTGTATCTTCAGACAAAGAGTAAATCTGATATAAATTTGTATTACCTCAGCCTGGTTGTCAAAAATGTCAAAAATTTCAAGGAAACACAGTGATTTATTAACTTATGCATAGCACGGTCATTATTTCGAGCTTGCATGTGTTAAAATATTGATAGTTATTGGCCTGTCTGTAATCAGGTTGTCTGTGATAATGTAAGGGGAAGAAATCCATAAGAATCCACAGTTGCTTAGGCTTCTGACAAGTTGGAATTAAGAGGTAGGAATGTAGTCATTCCCCTGTCTTTCTGCTTGGTTCCTAAGGAAGGGGGTGGAGAAAGCTGTCTAGACAGTAGAAGATGTGCAGTTGTGCTAAAGAAAAATGTTGCACAGCTACTGGCAATATAACTTATCTTTGATGGCATTGTGACTATCTCTCTAGTATAATTTGAATGAGTAGATGCTGACCTCTATAACGTAGCTGGAGCTGGGAAATGATAGTCTTATCTTTCCAGCAGTTTTAAAACTGAAAAACTGAAATATCCTCTCCCTTTTTTTTTTTTTTTTTTAATATATATTCTCTTTTTTTTGTCTTAGTCACAACCTGGAGAATTACATACTAAATAATGCAAAACCTAGGAAATATATGGACCTCAAAGTCTTGGATGATAAACATTCATGTCTTCTAAAATTTAGAACAATATATCTTTTTCTTGAGGTATATTTTGTTACTAAGGTAAAATATATCTGTAGAAAGCCTAAAAAGAAATAGAAGCAATGTCTATAATAGTAAATTTAATGAACTCGAGACCATTGTTTGTGTACAACCAGGACAAAGTGACCTAGTTCAACACTTAGACACTTTCTTATCTAAGTAAGATAGATTGCCCATTACTTTCTATTTTCAAAAGCTTCTGTGGCATGTAAGGTTACATCTCCAAGGCTCCTAGGGTCCTTAAACCATGCTTGTGGATGTTTGAGGTGAAATCCATCTGGCTGAGGCTGAACAGGCTGATGACCATCTGACCCCTAAATTTGTCTCTAAGCAGGGTATTTTCCCACCTATTAACTTCTGCAGAGCCTAACACAGTAAAATGTGTCAGAACATTTAATTTGGTTCATCCCAAAGCATAAGGGGTAAGGTAATTTTTACTCAAAAAATCAGTTGAAGATAGAGGTGGTGTCAGCCTTTTCCATCTTTTTATGCAGGTACTATGACCTATTAACACTCATCTGAAATACAGAAGATTTGGTTTATTTTTTAAAAAGTCCAAATGTTTAATTTTTTGAGGTCAGAAAACATATAACATGTAGCTCAGTGAGCAAACATATCCGCCCTCACTCTGCATGATAAAACCCATAAACAATTATTGAACATAAAAATGGCAGCATTTGTTTCAATGGACAGTTTCAGGAACTGTATAGGTGTTCATATCCATGGTGAAATGAAAGTTGACATTTTTATGGTGTGATTATCTCTCTGTAGCTAAAAGGTACCTAAGGTCCAGGGACATTACTGCAGTCTTGAGACTCTTCTCTATTTCCCCATGTTTGCTGGTACTTGTTTCAGTCTTTTGGAGGGATGAGGTAATCTGTTTTCAATTAGTATTGCCCTTTCATTTCCTTTCATTCTGTTTCTGTTTGGTTGCTAGTTTATTTTCTGATCTCTGCTTTTCACTTCTCCTCATTTTCAGTTTTGTTTTTGAGAGAGTCTTTTGTCTGATCATTTCACATTCTGTTTTGAACAGAATATGAACCTCAAGCAATGTTCAAATTCAATCAAGCTTTACAACAGGTAATGTTAAAATGGTTTGCAAAGTAGGTAAAATAAATGCTGTGGTGTCCCTTGTGACTCACAGCTGATCCTATCAGAGGGTAGTTTATTTTAGAAACTGAAAAAATATGGCTTTATAGATAAAATTTGAAACTTGTCATAGAAGTTGCATGTCATGCATTAACAGTGTAAACTAAGCCTACCAAAGTGAAAGTAGACTCCCTATACTACAGAATATTTGGGATCTGCATATATAAATCAAACAACTTGTAGTGATCTAGTGTGTGACATGGCTGCTTGCTCATGTAGACAGAATATGTACATTTTTGAGCTTCTGTGCTTGCTAACATAAAAAGTAAAATTAGAAGTTAAAAATATAATTCTGAGTACTAACAGTAAAAGCTAATCCATTACATATACTAAGGTGTCTTCTGACTATGCAGGCACAAGAGATACAGAAAATATGCCTTATGTTTTGATTACATCTAGGTGCTGATATCTGTTAGAGTCAAACACAGAAGATAAGATTCCTGTACTGAGAAACTGAAATAATTAGAATAACCTTAAGGTTTTACAGGCATATGTACACACGCACAGAGGAAAAAACTAGGATGAAAAATAAATTGTTCTCCATTTGTTTGCCAGTCATGTTTGTGTTTTATCATTGTAGATATATTTTGTATGTACTGCTTCATAAGACTCAAAACACCAAAAAATCTTAGATAAAATCTTGAACTGTCAACTATATGCTTTTTCTATTCAAATTCATTTGCAGTCTTTAAATGTTATCATGAAGGGAAGAGCAAATAAAAGACATGGTTTTCTACAAAGTTAAGATATAATCTATATCCTTGTGTGAAGGATCTAACTCTCTATACAATACAAGGGGAAACCTGTAGGCTATGGAACTCAATCCACATCTGCCTGAAACTAAAATTTAGCTCCTTACAGATGACTAGTAGGTACTAATCAGGCCATTAGTGGTGTCATTGTTTATAGTTTGAATTTAATATTCCCCTCAAATATATAAACCTATCTCAAATGAATTGAAGCAATCTTGTAGCCTCCTCTTCAAAATTAGATGCTGTTTGGTAAATATAATCTTCTTTATTTTCTTGGTAGAATCATTCTTTATTAACAAGATAATTTTGCCTTTGTACACTATTTAAATAGTCTATCGTTATAACAAATTTCCTTGTACAATGACTATTAACGTTTCTCACCAGCAGCATGTTTTATAAACCTGTAATTTGCACATTTACGTCTGTTACAGCTGTAACATCTGTAACACACAAGGTCTGACTATTGTTTGCACAATGGCCATTGTATATGATGCTGAAACTAAAAATAGAGTCTTCAGGTTCATGTAATTTGCATGACACAAGACTAAAGGTTCACATAAATTACCTCAATAGTATAGTGCAAAGAATTTCTCTGCAAATGAAAATCGAATCCATAATGTTTGCAGAAATTAACTGATACTTGTTTTGTCGTTGGTTTTGGGTCCTACTCTTATTTTTTGACTCCAGCAGTCTGGGTCAAACCACTCTTTTGTGGCTTACTGTGAGTAAAGGCTGCTGTGAAGAGGAGTTTTGTCATTTGATAGCACACCTAATGGTATCCCTTGATATATTTCTGTAGTGAATTCAGCAAACCTGAAGAAAACCTATATTTTCACTTTGCGTCTTTTCTATGTTCTTATATTCTGAAGATATCTCAGAAAGAAGAGTCTTCTAAGTCTATGCACAAATGAGTCACAATAACTGCTGTGACAGTTTCAGTAAGTGCTGAACAACCCCTGGTCTCTCTAAATGAAAGTTGGAAAAATATATCTAGTAGAGACAGCATTTAAACTTTAGTTCTCCTATTTGCAGGTCAGATACATAGTCACACTTTCCATAAGGTGAAACATCCCTTTATGTTTTCCATGATTTTTTTTTTTTTTTTAATTTAAATTTTCAGACATGTTAATGTTTTTCACAAAATTGAGTTCTTGTTTTTTGACAGCCCTCCTTAATACTTTCCAGGTCTGAACATTTATGGGTCTGACCCATTTTTGGGGTTCATGGTCTGATGTAAAAATTCTCCTTTCGCTTGAACACAAGGGAAAAACTTGTTGTGTCTTTTTTTGTTTTCACTTTGATCCTTGTCTTTTTTTAGGATCACTGATGGTACTGAACTATGTTTATCATGTTGGTTATAACTACATTCTTTTATGATCCTGAAATGCTTTCCTGAGAATATGTTCTCAGAATTATTACTAAGGAAGAATTTTAGTGTGCTTTTTTATCTTAAGAAACATTTTATTGATTCTCTTCCAGTAGCAATGGTGCTGTATCTGTATCAGAACAATAATAATGCCCAGAAATGGAGCTATGCATAATAATTAAATTAATCAGTAATACAATCATGCTTGCTAGTACAGAAGAACCTTACAACTGACACCTTGCAATATCACACTGCAACACTTTATTCAAGAAAAAAAATAAAGAAAATAGAAACACATTCTTCTCAGGGATAAAAATTTTAAAAGGCACAAAATTTTGAATGGAATTAACTGAAAATGTTTAGAAAACCCCTCTAAACTTATCTGAGTTATGTAAGTGCCAAGAAACAGATTTCTTATAAAGATTTTGAGCCACTGGATTACTCCAAGTACAGACAGCAAAGGGCATGAGCTGACTATTTTGTGTCATAGTAGAACTCCTACCTATGGAGGGAAAATGAAAAATAATTTTGATCTTCATTAAGTAATGTGTCTTGTTTGACTTAATTTTAAGTACAAAGAAAATTACTTACTATTTTAGCTGAAGGGGTTCACTGTACTGTACTGTAATAGTCATAGCAATAAAGTTATATCTATGGTTTGGGTTTGGGTTTTTTTGTTTTGTTTTGTTTTGTTTTCTTTTGAGTTGATTTTATGAAAAAAAAAATTACATTTTAATGGATCTTAGTGCAAATTAATGGATACATCACAAGTGGCCCCACAGCTTTTTACAACTCTAGCACTCCAGAAAATAGCCCAACGAATACATGTGATTTAGCAGTCAACTTTACCAACACAATAAGATATGTGTAATATCTGTTTCTGACTGTCAGTAAAGCCACAGCAATAATACTGATTATGTCTTTGAAATAAAACAGTGCTTATGTTTTAATTACATTTTTTTCCCTGTTGACATACTGAAGGTTTAATTTCTGTGATTTTCTTCATAAGGCTTACATTTCTATATCCCATGTATTGTCAGATGGATGTATAACATCCCAGTGGCACAGCTTTCCAGAGCCATTAATTTGAATTTCAAAGATAAGAGTGGAGAAAACCTCTAATGTATAAATTATTTCAGCTCATCAGAATATCTTTGGTTTAGCTGATTTGTGGTGTTTGAAATTACACAAGCTGAAAATCTTACAGAGGTGCCCCTGCTGCACTTAATCAGATATGGACTTATTTGCTGTTGTTTAAAATGCTTGGATTACTAGCTGCCTTTAGGTGTTTCTGAATTGTTAACATTTTCCCAACAGATTTGTCACAGAGCATCTGTTTAGTGATTTCTTTCTGTTTAAAGACACTGTAATAGATCCATAGAACTGGAAACTAATGATTCAAATAAGCAAAATATCCACATAAGCCACATTTAATAGTTCATAGAAAAAATGTATTTTTTGACAAAATAAAAGTAAACATCATTCATTGATATGTAGACCTAGATTTTAATCATGCTGAAGTTCCAATCTTTAAAGAAGTTCTGTATTTAGAAGTTCAAACACAACATTTTAAAAATCTATTTCACGTGGTGAAGTCTGTAATGTTTACATAGTTCCTGAACACGGAAAAACTTCAAACTTTAACTTCAGATTTGAAAGTTAATATGTTTTATGATTATTTAAATTTTTAATGCTAGAAGGATAAAAGAGAAAATTTACCACTGATGAACTGTTCAAGCAACAAGTCCTCTAAAACCCTTCCAATTTTTCTCTGCACAGTGAAATGAAAATTCACATTTCAGGAGTAGAATTCATTCTGGTTTTTAACCTACCTAAATCTGAAGTAATTCATGGCAAGATTTAATTTAAAATATTTAACATTTTATTTAGAAACTATAAAAGCAATTAAGCCATGCTCAAAGACCATTCAAATCAATAGAATAGTTGTTCTTGCTTTCCATGGCTTTTTTCAAGAAGTCTCACATTTGCTTAGATCTGTAGGACATCTCACTGAATAATAGAACTAAACTGTAAGTCATATCATGTTTTTTGGTACTATAGGAGTGCTGTATTAATTTATATCACTTAATTTATCTTATAAATTAGATAAATTATGGATTAAGAATGAAAATAATTTTATTCTTCTATTATTAGTACCTGGCTTTCTCGATGCAGTAGTTGTCAATGAAATTTTATTCAGACCTTACCTTAACACTGTTAACTATGCAATCTTTCATTCTTTGTTAGAATCACAGAATCAGAATATAGAATAATTTATGTTCAAATGACCTGGATACTGACTGGTCACCCCAGCTTGGTGTCATCCATGAACTTGATGAGACTATATTCTGGATAATTAATAAAGTAAAACTGTGCTAGCTCCAGTACTGGGATCTCTCTAGAAACTGGCTGCCAATTGAGCTTTGTTTCACAAATCATAAAAGTCCTGCCAGTTTTCTGTCCTCTTTATAGCCCATCTAACCAAAATTTGTCTCACCAATTTGACTGTAAGGAGACACATGATAGATCTAAGTCTGATCAGATCCAAACACTGTTTTGATTTTCTTGCTTCCAAGAACTGCTCTCATAGATTTTCTCAGGGACCACTATTAAATTGAACTCTACATAAAATATAGACACAGGAAAGTGAAAGGCCCTATTTTTACCTGTCTGCACTCCTTCTTTAGTCAAATAGTTCAGTGGTTAGAAAGCATCAGGAGAAACAGATGATCTTCTGCCTAAAGAAATCCTCTTTTTGGCAGATGTATATTCTACATCATAAACTAATGTCCCAAAGCAGTGGGAGAGTGGGAAGAGTGCTTATTTTCATTCTTTCTGAAGAAAGGGTAATTCAGTATTCGTTTAACTAACAAAAGAATTCACTTTATAGCATTATAATTAGATACTTCACCCTGAAATAGGGACATGTAGGTTTCAGTCATGAAACTGATTATTCATGAAACTATTCAGTGATAGAGCATTTTGGGTTGTCATTAAACCCTAGGAAGCAATAGGGCATTCTGGGTTGTCGTTAGACCCTAGGAAGCAATAGGGTGCTTTGGGTTGTCATTAAATCCTAGAAAGTGGTGTTTTGGTCTGTGTTTTGGGTTGTCAGATCCTAAGAAGTTGATTTGTTCTCCTCTCACGGACATTTGAACCTTTAATTGAATGGTTGTGGAGGGATAGTTAGTTTTGCTGATAATACATTTTTAAGTTTTGGAGGTCGTTTTTTTATTTGAGAGCTTCCGTAACAACAGTAAGTGGAGAAAGAAAGTTCAAGGGAAGTGCTGCACTCACATGAAGCCAAGACTTCACAGCATTTTGCAGAAATGTGAATTTCTCCACTCTGTTTGCAGGGAAAGCTTTCTTTTCTGAGGAGGTGTAGACCTGGACTGAGGTAGCAGAAGAGTCCTAGAGCTCCTTTTGCAGGAAAAGGAATAGGTTGGGCAATGCCAGCTGCTACTTGGAAAGGTCATTCACAGAAGGGGTTGCACACAAAATCACACCTCCTTTCACAGCAGAAACAGCTGATTTTCAGGCCACATAGACAAAGACAGTTAAACAAACATCATTTGCCACATGCCATCCTGTACAACTGTGTACTATGTTGATGCCTGAAGATATCCTTGGGCTACTTAGAGCATTTACTGTATTTAGGAGATAGAAGATGAGATCACATCCACTCAATCAAAAGATAAAAATGATCCAGATTCTCCAATATTCTTAGTATCTGTAACCACTGAAGCACTGGTTTAAAGATGGGGATGGATCCGTTCACTGGGTAAATGCAAAGGTTATGAATTGTGTCAGTGATGCATTTCTTCTGAAGATGACAGCATAGGACTACAGACACCCTTTTATCAGCATTTCATATTAGCTAACTCAGGCAGCTTCTGACTCTTTACAGTGATTTTTGAGGGTCTCTTCTCAGGACCCTAATCCTTTTATTGAAATAAAAACTAGGTTTAATTCAGGCCTGCAGATTCCACCAAACAGATAGAAATCCATATACTATGAACAAAGTTTGGGACTTCGGCCTGTACTTCACCAGTTTTGGCAGAACTATGACAAGGATAAATGGATCTCAAAAAATTATGTTCTTATAGTGGTGTGATTCTATCTAATGTCTATAAAAGATTTCTGTTTATTCTCCAAATTCTGTTGTCCAAACATCATTCCTTCAATGCATTACTTCTGCTTACTTTGACAGGTCACTTCTGCATAAATTCTTGCTGAAATGTTTCTTGATATATTTCAGACTAATTCTTGAAAATGTTTCTAAATGAGAGAAAAAAGAATTAAGTATTTACCTGATTTTCTGCTTAAAACACTTTTTTTTTTTTTTAAATTTCCAGGTTAATATAGAGCATAATGTAGATATTGATGAGTTCTTCTGTGAATAATGGAAGAGATGAATAATCACTGTCTCTAAAATTCTCTTTTCTTACACAACCCTGTACCTTTAACTTTTAGTCTAAAATACTTGTATTCTTGGCTGCTTCAACTTTAAGCAGTGATTTGGAGATTTATTTCTCTTTAAACTGAGATGGTTTTTCATCATTTTCCATATTTCACACTACTTGAATGCTTTTGTAAATTTCAGCTAGAAAATTATTAGAGATTCTGATTCATCTGACATTAAAAGTTCGTCTCCTATGTTTGTTACCAAAAAACTGCCAAGCTGTTACAACAACTGAAATGAGATTTGAAATCTAATCTGTGTTTGAAAACAAAGGAAGATTCAAAGAAGCAAGAATCATAATGGTGTTTGTGGTAGTTACTTCAGTGTTTATCTCAGAAACATTAATTTTACTTAGAACTGTACATTCATTTTGTTACATTCATGGTTTCAAAGGAAACAGAATAAAGACTAGTTTAGGTTTTTACATAGTTTTTGACAAGTGTGTAAAATATTTGCAATGACACCATGTCAGTCTAAATGTACTTTGAGTAGTACAAATTCTTACACTGTTTTCCAAGGGTTTTTTATCATGTGTGTTGTTTTTGCTGGTCGAATAAGACCCAATGCAAATATAATATAGCACAAGTTCATCAAAATTTGCAAAATCTGGCCTGAATCTGAGCTCTTAAAGGACAAAACTATGTTTTCATATATATTTCCATGGCATTTAGTACAGCAAAACCTTCATTTCTAGTTGCAGATCTGGGTCATTAATGTCATGAAAATATTAAAGAGTAAGAGTACAACAAAGTATTTTTCCGAGTATCTGGGCTCTTAAAGAAAACAATACATTTTGTTTCCTCTAGAACCTGAAGCACAAAGTAATTCTGATATAAAAGTATTTTTTCCTGTTTTTAAGTACACCAGTTTATTATAGTTTACTTATTGATATTCATTTGTTGTAACTTCTAGATTATAGTTATCAGGTTATCAAAACACGCGAGAAATTACTACTGTTGAATTTGGAAGTAATGGAATATGTAGTAGTGTAAATGAAAATTAAAGAGATGAAATTAAAGTAATAAAAATACAAATAAGGAATAATGTTGTGCAAATAACAACAAAGACATCCAAATATGTACATAGAGGAATTAAGTAGTCTATTCTAATGTGTTAAAGTAACTGTATGGAAATGATTAACAAGAGTGATGAATTTTTAACATGGAATTCCTAATTGAATAGACAGTGGAAAACAACAACAAAAAACCAAACAAACTGCAAAACTAGTAAAAAACCTAGAAATATGAAGCTGCAAATAATTTGATTAATTTAGAAAACCGATTCCTGCAAGAGAATTACTTTATCTCTTAGAAAAAAAACAATTCCTGCAGGAGAATTACTCTATCTCTTAGACTCCCAGTTCTGCAAAGTCTGGGCATACCATTAGTACCATTACTTTAAATTTTGAGTGTATATTAGATATTCAAAAGGGAACAGTTCGTCCACCATCTGCTGCTCAGAAAGCTTCAGAATAAGCATCCTCCACAAGCTGAAGAGGAAGTGTGAAAAATATGTACAAATATCATTGTCATTATTAAATAGATGTTAATAACAAGTAGTTTAAAAAGTTTTACATATTTATTAAAAGATATATATGAAAAATATATCCATGTCCTTTTATATATATATATATGAAGAAAATATAGAAAAGAATATCTATGATATATGTTCTTTCACTATTTCAATGTTACTTGTATTTCTGGAGTCCTAGAGAAATCAGAGAATCAGAAAGTAAAAATGATGTACAACAAACTTACTAGGGCTTTCTTGAGCAATGTCTGGAAAAACATCAATGACATTTTAAAAAAAGATTAATCTACATCTGAAGAAATTTATTATTGTTGAGAATGAAATATAATAGTTGCATAATTTGTCCTGTAAGAGTTAGTATCATTTTAATTAAATTAATAATTATCCTTTGATAAGAGTGTGAGGACATTAATTAGAAGACTAATAGATTCTTGGCTTTGCCTATAAGGTGTGCTTTTTTAACTCACCTAAAGGTCAAGTACCACACCCTTTAGCCTTGGTTATAATTTGGATGCAACAGGAGATCTCAGAAATTTTCTTTGTATTACTCTGAAGACTCTTACTAGGTCTTCAGTCTTTCCTTAAGAGAGCACCTGTGATGCTTAACTGAGTGCTTGCATCCACATTCCATGAAGTAAAAGGCTCTAGTTTAAAACAGAAAAAGGAGATAACATTTTGATTTCAAACATGAAGTAGTTCTTTAAATTCTTAATAATTGTTACACATCCAGTTCCATACTTTTTAGTGACTTATGTGGGAAGAGATGGTCTTGTTCATATTAAAAGGATGAATTAATTCAGCAAAGTAAAACCAATTCTTTCAAAATCAAGATATGTACCTAACTATAAAAGTGAGGTAGGCTTTGATATAATACAGTGGAGAGTTAATTAGCGGAAGAAAGCCTTTCTTGTGTTTATGAAGTTAGGCACCCTGCAAACAAGAAACTGACTTCTTTCAAATAGACATGGATAAAATGCATGAAAACATAACGTATAAACACAATTAACAGTACAGTATGGATACTAAATATTGTAATTTTAAAACAATTAATTATTGTAAAAAGTCATACTGTAATACCTACGATTCAACCTTTTAATATCTATAATCAAAGAATATTTTCATGTTGAACACATGAAAGAACTACTACTACCAATCTTAGTGAGCCTTAAAGATCTCATTTCTAAAGTAAATTTCTCAACAGTCCATTAAAAAGAACAGGAATTGGAAGGAGCTGATTGTGTTTTTTAAAAATGTCTTTAAATAAAATAACTAAAGGTTCTGTTCCTCACTCCAACTCAGTGGGAGTATTGCTTAACTAGGGACTGGAAGGTAGGACCAACAATTATCTTTTTATTTCAGTCTATGTTCACTCAGTTACTGAATTTGAATAAAGCTTGCCCCAAACTACTTTATATATATATGAAACTCACAGTGATGTCAAATAAATATGATATAAATTCAATGTGTAGTAAATTTAGAAATAGCACTACCAAAGTAATAATAAATCATCTTTTCTATGCATTTTAGAAGAAGACTTGCTGAGTTGATCTCCCACATGGAAAATGTATAAAATGTCAGTCCTATCACTCAGGTGAGCCATTATCTGTAGATAGGGGTTCAAGAAATGATGGAATTAACAGAGGTGGAATGCCTAATGTTTCCTGCTGGAGTTTTCCATGAAAAAGGGCAGCACAGTAAAGACTTCTGACTATAATTTGTTCAATTATGCCACGTAGTGCCCAAAGTTGGCACTATAAAGTTTGGGCCCTGCAAAATATCCGCAAAGTGGAAAAGGTGGCCATTAAAGGACCTCTCAATCTCAATTTTCCACAACATTGGGAGAATAAAGTTATTTGAAAAAAACTTTATCAACATCTAACAGCTTCAATTAAAAATTGTACTTGCATCAAAAAAATTGATAAAAATTTCTCTAAAAAAAATAATAAAATTGTTCTATCATAATGTATAGTTTCCAAAATGTATATTAATAATATATACTTAATTTGATATGTATAATTCATATTTAAATGGACATATAATTGTCCTGGTTTAGCTAGGATAGGGTTAAGCTTCCCCAGCAGTTGGGAGAAAGCTCTAGCTGGATTATTCAATACCATGCTGACGTCACGTCCGGGCGCCCAAACATGGGAGAGTTGGTTATCGCGTGTGTTATGTGATCTCTCTGTTCTCACTGCTGTATCAGTACATATCTTGCTCTCTTCATTGTTATTACTGTTATTGTTATTGTTGTTGTTTGTTGTGTTGCTGTTGCACTGTTGTATTAAACCTCTCCTTATCTCAGTCCGGGGCTTTGTATTTCATTCCCTTTGTGGGGGAGGGGCAGCAGCCACGTGGTCTTAGACCCCAGCAGGACCTAAACCACCACAATAATATATACATATAAATATGCCATATTCTCTAATTATGAAGCAGGTATGTAGAATTTATTGGAAATTTAACATACCTACTCGTAAGTATATGATTTTCCAAAATTGTTTCTTTTCCAGAAAATTTAGCAAGTTAGATTCATTTTCAAATCAGAATTAAAATAAAAGAAAGACTGTTGTTTTATGTGGAATAAAAAAAACAAAAACAAACAAAAAAAAACCCACAAAAAAAACAGTCTCTTTATTTCCTTTTAATTCTACTGCTTATTGTGAGGCATTCTAACACCACACAATTAGTGAAGCCTTATACCAGCCTGTTCTGATCTTGTCTGACATCAACCTTGCTAAGTTTTAAGAAAGTTATGAAAAAGGTGTTTACTATTTGTTTTCTATTACAATAATGCAATTTTAGCAGTTTACACAATCATGTCATTTTAGTAATTCATATGTTTTTAAACACTTAGTTTGATATGCAAAAAAAATATCGATGACTTACATTCATATACTTCATTTGGGCAAGTATTTTCCACCTTTGAAAATGCTTTAAATGCAGAGGGAATTGTTATGATGGTCTTATCCAAGTTCTCTTCTAATACAGATAATGAAGTGTTGGAGCATGTATTATCTTTTTTAATCTAATAGAAATATTTATAACATATCTTCATTCTTGATTTAAAATTCCCAGTAATACATATGTTACTATTTTTTGTCAGTTATTACAGTGAAAATCCTGCTGTTAAAACATCCACCTTAATTCCAGACTGAATGTCTTTCTATACCACTGGTATTTGTCATATACTTATGAATTATGAATTTCACTTCCTCATAAAAAGTGCTCATAAATTGTTATGAAGCCACCACTTAAGTTCTTCTTTGCTATGTTAAGTAAGTCAGTCATTTGGATTATCTGACTATAAATTGTTTTCAGATACTTAATTGTTCCTGCCACTGCTCTGAATTGTTTCCAGCTGTTGATCAACACAGAGAAATTAAGCTCAACAAAACACACTACAGCATTTCTACAGCAATTGCACTCCAGCAATTTACCAAGGCTGTATAAGCAGCACCCTTTTCTTGGTCCTGAATTCGGTATTGTCCATACTAAGGTACTGTGTTTGCTTGTTCATTTTACTAAATAATTTACAGCATCATTTCCCCTACTTCTTTTATATGTAAACTTTATCATCAATTCTGGCAAAATATTTCTGTAAACTGAAATAAGACATTTTTTTGGAAAGCATGTTTTAACATGATATAATGCAACTTATAATATAGCTGTTCTCTTATTTTTGTCAGAAATGACATTTTGATTCTTTTCTAAAAAAGTTTTCAGGGGATCCATATATACAACTTTGTAAAGGTTACAAGAGAAAAAAAGATTAAAAAAAGAAGGCAATTACTGCAAGATATGGCATGGAAAAGGCATAAATAAGGAAATGCATGAGAAAAATAGGTCATTAATAGATAAAAGCTGTCAAAATACACACTACAACTGTACAATATATTCCTGCTATAATAAGATTGCTTAGCTGTTTTCATAGCTGTGTTTCTAGGTGCATGGTTCCCAGCAAAAGCCTGTTTCTTTTGATTTTTTTTCCATTATCTACTTAGGAAAGCAGCTTAAACAGCCAGATACTAGAGTTCCTTTGCAGTGCTAGTAGTTTAATGTGCTAACACTACGTAAGGATCTGTCCTATAAATATACAGATTCTGCTCCATACACTAATACAGGCTGATCATAGAAATGGTTGTTAAACTGTACTTCTTTCCTTTTTTCTCTCTCGCTTGGAAAAACTGCCTGATCTCTTAAGGCTTAAATTTACCATTTTATCCTGTGTTTCTTTTTTATAAGCCTAAACTCTCCATCAATAAGCACAGTGGCCTAAGTATTTAATTGAACTGAATTTCAGAAGAATTCAATTTATATAAGTTGTTATATTAATTTCTGTCATAATCC
Organism: Otus sunia; assembly: GCA_010365825.1. Lineage (NCBI taxonomy): Eukaryota > Metazoa > Chordata > Aves > Strigiformes > Strigidae > Otus > Otus sunia. The sequence continues at coordinate 5,274,773 of ML997843.1, read as the reverse complement.
TATTTTCCATTGTTCTGTATTTAATATGGTCAGCCCTTCCTACAATACTGACAATAGACAATGAAGGCTAACAATTGTTATTTTACATTTACTAAATAAACGCATCATTTGGATTAAACCTTAATCAGACAAGCAAATTAGAACTTTACAGAAATGTAGTTACTAGAAATCTGTGTCCAAATGAGTTTGCAGCTAGCTGCCTTGCAACAAAACAGGTGCTGAATGATGGGAGGTGTAAAGGAGTAACAGGTTAGTGTCACTCCGTGGTGCCTGAGATGAACTCTAGCTTAATTTTCTCTTCCCTTTAAAATGGTTACTTAACAAAGAAACCATACAGAGATAATGTGAGATAAATGGATATGTGCACCATTTACCCTGTTTCTGAGCAATAGTATAAACACTAAGATCAGTTTGTAATATTATGAGGGTTTTGTTGGTTGTCCTGGTTTTCCTTCAGTTTGTTTTGTAATGAATTAGCTAGTCATGTGGAACATTTATGTTATTTTTTTTTCCCTTTTTTTTTAAATTTTAAAAACTAATGAGTTTTTTGACAATTTATGATTAAATACTTACTTAATTGGGTCTGAAGTGCTGCTAGGGAGTTGTTAACACTTAATTATTTTCCAGTCAAGAATGTTAAAAATGGTTAATTTTAGAGTTTATGAAAGCTGGAAAAATGTTTGGTTCTTTTTTAAAAAAAAAATTTAATGCTTTAATGTTGGTGTTCTTAATAGAAATTTCATAATAGTCATTACATAGTTCTGGAAAAACTATTGCTTTTCCAAACAAGGTTTAGCCTCGTGTTTATAAAATAATTTTCCTAAAGCTAAACTGGTTAAAAGAAAGAGCAAATCTGTGTTTGAAAGACTGTTTCCTGCATAAATTAAGAGAGAAAAATCTCTACCCAGAAATAGTTTAATTGCTTTGTGTATGACTGTTGTAATAAATTCTGCAATATAAACTGTGAATAATGTATTCATTCCAAAAACATTTTTTCATTCTATAGTTTCCAGATAATGGTATTGGACAATCTTCACAATACGACTTAATTTTGAAAATAACACGAGCTTCTGATGTAACACACTTCTGAAGGCTAATAACATTATAATTGATGACATTATCACACAATAGGGGATATGCTCAGCAGCTATCTGTAACTACAATGATGATTTAATCAAATAAATTATAAAAAATAAACAGTCTGCAACCTGTTTAAACTGGTTTAGTAACAATTTTTTTTTTTTTTGCTTTACTTTAGGACTGAGAAACAAAATTAAGAGGCAGCAAAGTTAAGACACCAGGTGTTAAAAAACTTGAGTTCATTTATGCCCTTTGTCAATTCAGTGACTTGTCTTTTAATTCTCAACATTTACCTGTGTTATTTATTTTGAAATAAGTTTCTCTTACTATGTATACACAGATAGCATAAAATGGTGGGCATCACAGTTTTTACATGCAGGAATTATTAAACAGTAACAAAAAAAGGGCATGAAATAAAAAGAGGAATTAAAATATAGAGATAAAATCACCTGGGATTCTCAAAAGATACCTATCCACATTCTGATAAACACAGTAGATGAAAAAATCAGCTTGGAGCTTGGCTGTGAAAACTACCTTGTTTAATAAATGTCTAGACTGCAATCTTTTTATAGGGAAAATAGAGAACAACAAGAATAAGGAAGTTAAAAGCATAATGTATGACAAAAGGTTACCAGAACCTGATGTTAGTATATAAAGAGAAAGGACAAGTAGAGTGAGAAACCATGCTTGTAAATACAAACTAAATAAATACATATTCTCTAGGTGATCTAGGTTTAATTGACCCTGCTTGAGCAGAAGAGACTTTTTTAAATGATTGCCTATGACTTTGTCCAACCCTGTACTTCTTATTTTATGAGTAACATAATCTTAAGAGATATTAAAACTGTAATGATGCTGGGAAATATCAACATTTCCATTAACATATTTGTTAGACTTCCAGAATTATGATTGTAAAATACAAGCTTAAATGAGGTATTAAAAGAGATTCAATAACCCATTTTTTATTTTATTCTTAAAATCGACTTTCCTGTAAGTTAAAATAAAGAAAAGAATATATTTATATACATTCTGAAAGGTTACCAGGTATTTAAAACAGAAACTGAAAGATTATTATTACTCCTTGATTACAAAAACAAGTGAGAGTTATGCAAGTGAAAGCTGAAATCCTTTTCCTTTCTTGTCTGTCATCTGAACTACTTTCGAAATCTGTCTGGATTCAGAAATGTGCAGACCTTTTGCAAAAATGAAATAACCAATGATTCTCTGAAATAATTATGACATGATGATAAAACAAAAAAGTAAAAGCTAGAAGGTCAAGAAAACAGAATGTGAGTGTCTGGCCATAGCCTGCTCCTGTTATGTTTTGTCGAGAACAAACTAAAACTGTTTGCTTCCTTTGGACTTGCAATACACTGCTTTGGTACAGTAGTCTCTTTGGTGTCAGAAATGCATCTTTGAAAATCCTGCCTCCACAGAATGTCCTTTCCCAGGCAGTTTATAATTTCCCACAGTTAATTGATCTGGAAATGATGCAGCTATCAACACTCCCTAGGAACTTGGTGAGTATGATTCTCACATGTTCAACTTTTTTGCCATTGTCCCTCCTGCACACTGCGCCTGCCATGCTGAAGTTCTTTCAATTCTTGTCCCCAGGAGTCAACAGAGGATGGGAAGTATCTAAGTAAACACAACAGCTCGGAAAATTTTGTTATTCCTTGAAGTTCCAGAAATGCTTGGTAGTAGTTAAAAAAAAACTACCATGAGAAAAGAATGCTTGCATTTGATTTTACTGTAGCTTCAACAATTGAACCAATTTTCTTTTTTTTTTTTTAACTTAAAACAAAATGAGGTCCTGGTGTTTTAAATAATAATAATAAAAAAAAACCCTCATTATATTTGTTTTTGCCAGCTACTTTTCCTGCACAGCAATTTGTAGTTTAAAAAGTAACCTCCTATTTGGCTTGTTAAGACCATTAATATATCAAGTCCTTTGCTTAGTTATGTTTCTTTGTTCTTCAAGGAAAATTAACTTATAATGAACAGTTAACTATTGCACACAGAAATATCCCAGAATTTAAGCATTTACTTTTTCTATCTCTCTTACTGGACCACTAGGTTCCAGCTCACCCAGATTCAAACCTGTCAGCTATTTCATGGGATAAAAATTTAAAATCAAGTGTGCTAATAAAAATTGGAAAGACAGACCTGCCAGAATTATTTCTGAGTGACAAGAAGCTCTTTATTTTGAAGTCTGAACATCAATTGACTCGGTGAAATATAAGCTGATTTCTTGTTTATAGTAAGCTGAAACAATTATTTGTCCTGATAAAATAGTAAGGAGGAAAACCTTGTCTGATTAAAATCTCTATGCTATGGCCCATACGGACATGTATCTGGACCCAGGAGAAGCTTAGCTGATTTCAGTGGTGCTGATTTCATTGCAATTGATTTGAAACTGATTGTATTTTATTTTTGCCACATAATAAAGTGGATTTAAATGTAGGTCCATTTAAAGAGTGAAAACAAGGCACAGGGACATTAATGCAAAAGAGAAAGGATCTTCAATCATGTATATAGCTGTCACTGCAAAGAATCTGTTCCCCAAAGGGTTATGGCATGATGTGACAAGATAGCTTATGGAGGCTCTTCTAGCTTTAGGGGTCTTGTAGTTAAGGATCCAGCCAAGTTTAGCTATGTTCATGGATCTGCAAGAAATTGTTCCACATGAGATACATTTGCAAAATTCAGAAACTTGTTTAAAAAAATAGATCAAAACATGTTTGCTTATAAGCTTCTGTTTGACAGGACATATGTTAACATGTGTGAAAATAGAACAGGTTGTGAATAAACTGTATTGAAATTCACAAACTCACCCTTGTTTCTCATTGGATTCTAAAATTAACACTCAGCTCTGCCATGAGAATAAAAAATGCTTCACAGCCTGTTCCAGTCAAGCAGTAATGGCTTGGCATGACTTGAAACAGCTATTTGTCAAGAAGAGGTAGTGGTACTGAAACTTACTTCATCAATTAACTAGCATATCAAAAATGAGGAATACTGTTCAAAAGAAATTTGCTGTTGAATGCAAGCAGTCCAAATGATCTTCTACATGAGCTTTGAAAATTAACCTTGAAGATGAACTCTTAACATTTCTTGTGGTATTTTTCACTCTGGCCTCATACAAACAATAGACATTTTAAGCACTCCCCTTTCTGTTAATAAATGTTATTGAAATAAATGTTCCCAAGGGCTTTAAGTTCAACTTTAAGATGTTTTTTCAGGACTAACCCTACTAATTCTGTTATCCCTACTAACATGTCATGCCTAAATAAGAAGACTTTTCTAAAACATTAAAATGTTGGTTTACCATTGTTGCTTTGTTTCAGGCTATTATTTTTCTCTGGAATTTCACACTCTTTCATTAGTTTATTAAAATCAGGATCGTAATTATGTGATTTTAGTTCCAAGAAAGGCAGGGCATAGAGTAAATTAATTGTCACATCAGCAGATGAAACATTTGAACTGGACTATATTTATTCTTTTAATCTCTAGTAATCGCAGCCTCTGGTTTGGGTTCTTTTTGGCTTGATTTGGGATTTTTTTTAGTCTGTGTCTTTGATTCTACTGACACTTACAAAGAAGTTGTCAGACATATTAGTAAATATTATGGAAGGGTATTTGTCGGTTTTGTCAGACCACTTTGTAATTCCATGACAAATTTGAAATCTCTGATAACTCTTAGGTCATCACCTGTCACTTTTTTTTTTTTGTAGGCAGTTCATAACTAACATATTAAAACACAAATAGAAAAAAATGTCATTTTACATGGTTTTTTTCCCTCAAGATCTTACAGTGTAATATTTTTTTAGCTCATTTGGTCGTTGCATGAAAATATTTCTCATCTTTTTATATCTTGGAAGTATTTACAAAAGCCTCAATTTAAGATAATATTTTGATTTAGCTAATATTTAGTGTATTGTTCTTCTCCATATCATTAATGGAAATGTAAACATATCTAACACCTGTCACTGAAGTATTCACAGGGAAAATCCGTTCAAATAAATCCAATGGTTGGAGGACTGTAAATGTTAATTTTTGAAATTTTTCAGTCTGTAAAGAAAGCTAGTCTATTATTATTATTGCAAACACCTTAGTAAGATGTCATAATTATTACACAAATCCTTTGGCCATGTTTCTTTCATTCAGCTGCTACCTTTATAATTGCATTTAAAATGTTCACCAACCACATCGTGTTTTCTCTGAGCCACAGTGGTTATGTCTCTGTTTTCTGTAGACTTTTATGGTTTTATTTCTATTTTCTGAGGAAGATTTTTTTTTTTTTAAGGAAGGTTTAAATATGAAAATGCTAAAGCTACTATCCTTTTTTTACTAAAATTTTAAATGATTATCACTCTGTTTGCCAGCTCCATAGGGTTTTTACAGAGGAACTCAGAAATAATTGTCAGATGTACAATAAATGTATCTGTTAAATCCATTATCACTCATGAATACGACCAGTCTTAGTGGTTTGAATTCAGCTTATGAAAGTATCCATATCCACCAACTTCACTAGGTTTAAAGAGAGTGTGAGCAGGACTTGCACAGGAAAGAGAGGAAGAGCCAGTTCTCAGAAGAAGACAAATCATGTTAAATTCTTCCCAAATAACAAGAAAACAGGTGAGTGTGGTGTCACTGACTAGCACTTTGTCTCGGTACAATGTGGCGGAGTTAACTGGGATATGTGATGTGATTGATTTTTTTTTTTTTTTTTTT
>ML997843.1:5221245-5267957 GCA_010365825.1 Otus sunia | reverse complement strand
TTCACTTCTTCTTCCTGGTCATTCTTATATTTAACAGTCCAATATTTCTTCAGAATAAATTTCTATGACCAGATGAGACAACTGGAAAGAAAGACAAACAAAGTTCAAGGCTGCAGCTTGAGTATAGTTAATATTGTTCGCTTTTTCATGTTTTCTTTGGCATTTCCATGTGCAAGGTAAATTGCTTTTAGGCATAAACCATACAGGCATCTCAATGGCATATTTTGACCTCAGAGGGCAATTAAGCACCGTGCAGCCACTCACTTTTCCCTTTCCCCTCCAGCTCTGGGAAGGAGAAATAAAACAAAAGGCTTGGTAATTGAGATAGGGAGGGGAAAGGCTGATTCACCCATTATGGTCATGGGCAAAAGACAGACTTTCTCGAGGAACAAAAAAAGAACATAAATTTAATACAGACACTAACAACACCAACACTTAGAGTAGGACAGTGAGAAGCATTACCACATCTTAAAAACGCCTTCCCCCTACCCCTCCCTTCTTCTGGGACTTTGCTTTCCTCCTGATATCCTTGCCCTCCGTGGTGCAGGGGCCAGGGAATTGTGGATTTGGTCAGTCTTGCCACTTCTTTGTCATCAGGGTGGTGGTGAGGCGGCACAGGGTCTCCTCACATTCTTCTTCTGTTCCAATGTGATTCCTTTCTCACAGGATACAGTCCTCCACAAACTTTCTCCAACATGAGTCCTTCCCATGGGCCACAGTATTTCCCTAGCTGCTCTGGCGTGGGTTACCCCCACGTGTTGCAATCCTCCCAGCACTGAACTGCAAGAGTGGGGGCTGCTTCTTCCCACAGAGTCCAGGCTTTCTTTGGGTGAAATCACCTGCTCGGGTGTGGGGTCCTCCACAGGCCACAGTTCAGCCTCTCCTCCACTGTAGATCTCCATGGGTGGCAGGCGGGGCAGTCTGCCCTCTCACCATCGGCTGCAGGAAGTGGGTGCACTGGTTCACCTTCCCCCTGCTTCTCCTCCTTTCTTCCACCGACCTCGGTGTTCACTCATATGTTCTCACAACTCCAACTCCTCCCAGTTCTCCTCCTTAACTACATTATCTTAGAGACACAGCCACTGTCACCAATTGGCTCGGCCTTGGTGCAAAGTTGGGTCTGACCTGGAGCCAGGGGAGCTTCAAGAAGCTTCTCACAGGGGCCCATCGCTGTAGCCTCTTCCCCCGCTACAAAAACTCCCACCACACACACAAACCCAGCACACTCTCTTTGAGGCTATTTCTGTCCTTAAATGTGTGAAATCTACCGCTTATTAAAAGACTTGCAAACCTTTTGTTTTTCTTCTAACCTGTCAGTTTCTCCTAATAATGTTTTATTTTATCAACTAAGTTATACAATATTTTCAACCAGTTCTAATTTGCATATAGGTCAATAATTTACTCTAAAGCATGGATTGCTTGCAACTGGAATAAACTGGCTCCTTTAACACTTTTGCCTATTTCCGGTGTTGTTTTAAAAGCAGCAGAAGGCTGACTGCTCCCAAACACCTTCCTCATAAATACAGAAGGGACTGACTGCTTAAAATTAATCAGAAATATGAAAGTATTTTAAAATATCTTAATTTTTACTTTCACCATATTTTTAAAATCTTAGATGTTCTGCCTTTGGATAAGAGTATTGTTTCCCACAAAGGAGATTTTATTTCATTTTCATCTGGGTGTAAATTCTACTTTTCTAAATCTTAATAAAGATGAATACATTTTAAAAATATAATTAGTAACATTAATAACACAAGTAATCATTTTCTTTAGTAAACACATTCTCATTAAATAACAACCTGACATATATATGTGGTTTTGTTGTTATATTTTTGCATCTTTTCAAATTAAATATTTAAGCTTGTTTCATAAGCAGTGGGAACAGCTAGTGTGTTCTTTTAAAAGCAGGAATTCAATTATTAGTATGTCTTTTGCTTACACATGAAAACCCAAACTTGTCTGTCCTCAAAGCAATTAATAAAATCAATTGAGCTACTTATTTCATCATCTAATATAGAATTACAGGATTGTTTAATGAAGCAAATGGTCAGATCCCAACCTAAACAATATATAAGGACTCTGAGACATAAAACAAGTACAGTACTTAGGTTTTCGCTATCATGTTAAAATAAAAATATAGAACACCAAAACTGAGGAATTTCCCAAGGTGTTTTACCTCTTCTCTAATACTGTCATTAGTTATTCTCAGGTATGCTTTGCTTGAGCAAGTGGACTGGGTACATAGTTGGTTTCACTCTGAAATTCTTAGGTTTATGGTCTACAATGCTTGGGTAAGTTTAACTTGATTTTTAAATGATCGGCATTTAATACCTAACTAATTGACACTGCATTAAGTATTTAAGCATGGTGTCTTACAGGCTAATGAGCATCTGACACAGAATATTTTCTAAATCTATTAATAATACACACTAGACATTAATAAATTTGTGTTAGATTTCTAAATTTCTTTTTAAGTATGTGCAGGGTTAAGTGTCCAGTTGCTTTACGATAAGAAAAGATTAGATATTCCTGATAACCACAATTTTAAAGCAAGTGTCTATAAACAGCTATGTGCATTCCAATCCACAAAGTTTTTATGTTTCACACTTATCTTTCTATTGCATATCCATGTCTAGGGACTGGGTTTGCCCAGAGCAATGCAAGGATTGTAATGGTGTGGAATAAAATGTGGTTGCTTTGCCCTGTTTACACGCCATGGCTATGATATGAAGGAACCAAACATCATTCCTTAGTAGGTCCAAGAACTCATTAAAATGATACTTTCATAAAAGGCACCAAGTGGACAGTATGGCTCCATTGCCTCTGTACTTCTGATGAGCTGGCATGGAGTATCGCCTCAATGCTACCTCCCTTTTCTTCACAAGGAGGAAACAAAGATGGAACAATTTAGTGCTATATTTATACCAATTAAGTAATCTTTAAAAAGTCCATCTATTCTCCACTTAATGACTTCCAGTCTTAAATTGTCATTTTCAATGACTTCTACAAGATGCTGACTCTCACTATCTAACTGACTGCAAAATATTGACTCTGACTATCTAAATATTTGGTGATAAATCATAGTGCTTCTGTTGCCTTTACAAAAGATGGATATATGTCCTTCAGTCTGAAGAAAGTTAGCAATTAAATGGCATTAAATAATTTCCTATTGAAGGTGTCAATATTTAATTTTAAATTATGCTCTGAAAAAAGTGAAGGTAAAATTTTCTTTCCATTCTTCATCTTTTTCTGTTCTACAATCAGAAATCACTTGTCCCATGCAAATTTTTTAATAATTGATCTCAAAGACCAAAAAGAGGCATACTGAAATATCAAAGGAATTTTTTTTTTTTTTTTTTAAATTAACAGTAACAGGATTCCCACTTTCGCTGGACAGTCACGATGGCTTTAATATTTAATTACATATTTTCCAGTAGATGGCAGCATTTTACAGTGATTGGAAATACTGAATGGTACCCAGTACAAAGACTGCTGTAGCTGACAGGTTGTTACACCTTTCTTCTGCAAATGTTGGGTTTATGTCTTTGCTGTTTCAAATTAGGAATGGCCAAAACTTGCCATTTTCTCTTTTATTTTCCTATATCTATAAGAAATGTTTATGTCTGTCTATATCGGTATTAAAAAGACTAAAAACACCACCTAAAACCAGGAACTACAAATGAAAATGCTAAATACTCCAGTTGATACACAGATACTATCTGAACTCAAGATAATTTTAAGTTTTAATGTTATTAAGTTGTTTGGGGGTCATATTGGAAAACCGTTGTGATATGGCTGAGACTGGAATTTCACCGTATTGGAATTTGGATCCATATTTTATTTCAGAACACTCATACAAGAGAAAACATGCTTTTCCACAGGTTTTCTCAAGATTTACATACTTGCATTTATTGTAAAAATTCCACTTATTAGGATCTGATCCTTCCCCACCTCTAATGCAAGTTCATTAATTATAGTAGTTCACATATCTAATATATTTGCACATGCTTACTGTAAATCAGAATTTTGAGTACATCCCCAGAGAGAAGACCAGGACTTTTGGCATGTGTGAAGTGATGTATGCACAGTGTAATCTCTTTTTTTAAGCTTCTACTGCATCCTCCCACATTTACTTTTTCTAGCTTTCAGTGTCACCTACAGACCTTGTACTTTGAGAACAAGGATTTTTGCTTGTCTACTTTGGTGTCAGTGAGACAGGATTTGCTGAAAAGAGGTACTATCTTTTAAGAGAGCTACATCTAAGTAAGTACACGGTTCAAACATGACCTACCAGATGATAAACCAAAACAAAGTACAGACAAAGAATTTCATCTGGGTGTAATGTTTCCATTTTATGAATGTTTTAGTTCAAAAATGTACATCTTCTTGACACTTAAAATATTCCAGGGCCTTCAGTTCAGTTCTAAAAAGAAGAGGGAATTCCAGCCCTGTTTAAGTAACATTAACAAAATAGAACTGGAGTTCTGGAACTTGACAGGAAACAGAGCTAGGCATGTATGATGTTACCAGGAAACATTTAAATCTAAGGACAAACAATCCTATGTAGTATACTAAGGTAGACTGTGGCATTTTCTTTATTTAAATAGTTTCTAAATGGCTTAACTAAACTACGGACTCTGTATCAAGAATACTGTGTCTAGTGTTGGACTCCTCAGTACAAGAAAGAGTCTAGTAAAAGGTCAAGAAGATGATTAAGGGTTTGGAGCATGTGCCATATGAAGAAAGGATGAGAATGCTGTGGTTGTTCAGACTGAAGAGAAAGTGGCTCACAGGTCTCTTATCCATATCTGTAAATACCAAAAGGAAGGGTGTAAAGAAGATGGAGCCAGGCTCTTTTCAGTGGTGCCCAATGACAGGACAGGAGGCAATGGGCACAAACAAGAAAAACACGAAATTCCATCTGAACAAAAAACCACTTTTTCACTGTGAAGGTGACCAAGTACTGGAAAGGATGCCCAGGGAAGTTGTGGACTCTCCATCTGTGGAGATATTAAAAAAAGAGTTAGACATGATACTGAGCAACCTGATCTAAATGACCCTGCTTTGAGCTGTGTATATTGGACTAGGTGATCTCAAGAGACACCTTCCAACCTCAAAGATTCTGTGATTATACGGATTATATGTAGAAGCTGTCAGAGGATTTGAAAACTTATCCAACATGGTACCACTCTTTCAGATTTTGATTATTTCTATGTTGACCTTTCTTGCTTTGGCCAAAACAGTTACTGGAAATTACACAGGCTTACAAAATGTTCATGCTGTTTAAGAAGTTATGTTTCAGGTCAGAAGTAGATAGTTTTGTATGAGTTCTTGTGAAAAACTATTGAAAAAAACCTATTGAAATTTGTTCACAAGTCTTCTGATTATTACATAAAATCTTAGTTAAAACTTCCAAAGTGCTCAAAACACTTAACAAGGGTTGGTGTGCAGTGTCTTTCCACTGCACTTCCCTGGGTAGCCATGAGTTTATAAAAACTGTTATTATTTTATTACTTTCCAGAATTGAATAACGTATGCTAGAACACAAAATCTCTGAATCCTATATTGGATTAATTATATCCCATATTAAAAGAAAATGGTGTGTTAAACAGCCATTACATTCCCTGCTTAACTGACTTGTGGCAAACTTTTATATTTTTATTGATGAATTCAAGAATCTGATCTAGGAGATCTAGGAGAACCATGATTAGTTAAAATTGTTCAGAACTGTATAGTCAAGGGTCTGATACTTGCTTTTGCAAATGTAAAACTGCTATAACCTTGTGGCATGGTGAACAGGACTGTGAGATTTAAAACCTTATAAAAAACCAACCAACCAAACAAATTTTTAATTGGGGTTCACCTGTGATCTTCACCACTTCACTGTGGCATCAGACACTTTTCAACTCTGTTTCCTGTAGAGTAGATCAATATTCTGTCCTGCTCCTTCTTAAAACATGATCTCCAGCTGATTTTTACTTCATAGCCAACAAAAGAATGTGAGGAAATTGTTCTGTTTTTCTTTTTCTTACAAGTGTCTTTTAATAAAACAGTGACTGGAAAGTCAAATTTCCTCATTTCTTATACGAAAATCCCAAAGAACAGGAAATAACATGAGAATAAAAAAGATATTTTATTGATCCTGTTATATGAAAATATATTTGAAAATATCAGATATTTTGTCCTTTTTTTAATCAAATAGTAAGTAAAAGCAACTATTAAAATAATTCAGAAGGCGGCTCAATGTATTTTTCTCAGTCTAAGCTAATTAATTTCAATGCATGCATACTAGAGGTGCTATTCAACAGCTTTGATATAAATAGTAATTAACCTTGACCAGAATTCATGTTTTACACAATTTTAATAGTGTTTTCAAGAAAATGTGCAGCAGGTATTTATGAAGTTAAAGTATTAAGGAACAAACTCTGATAAATATTCACGCTTTAAATACCTTTGAAATGAAATAGTTATATGTGCACATCTTGGAAAAGATTTTATTTTTATATTTGTCTTTTAGGTGCAGTAAAGAGTTTGTATCCCATTAAGCACCATCATAAAATCATTCAGTCACCTTGCAATTTTAGTTATTCAGCTAAAATTATTAATTTACTCAGAAGTGGGTTACACAGTTATTTAGATTCTAGTTTTATTGCTTTCTGAGCAAATTACCCTACCTGTATAAGTCATTGAAGCTCTATCACCTTCAGTGGTAGTGTCTATATTGATGCTACCTGAGGAGTCCAGCTCTCTGTTATTATTAACATCTATTTCTTTTGCATCTGGGTTGACCCCAGGTATTGGACAAGATAAAAAGAACAGGGAGAAAATGCAGTCCACTGAAAATGAGCCATTCCTTTTATTATTGCCCTAGGTATTTCATTGTCTGACTTAAGAAGAATATTTTACTCATGCAGAGCCTCAGGACAAGGACCCTGAGAGCACTTATGATTTTTTTTTCCCTTTCATTGACAGGCAACAATATTTTATTACCAGAAAGTGGTTTCCTGTTATTTTCTCTCCCATAGGTTTTAAGGAAGACATGCATGTTAGGTAAACTTCTTTGTGCTGCTTCTCATAACAGTCTATAGTTTTGCCTTTGTTTATCTTCTTTTGCTTTATAGACCTTATTTTTACATTTGAAATTTGAGGGTCATGTAATTTCTTGAATTTCTTTATTCATTGACCTGAATGCTAGATTTTGAAGAAAGACAAAGACAACTCTGTAGAAACCTTACTCCACGTAAAAATATTCTTTATAAAGTATTTTCTTACATTCCTCATAAATCTATGCACTTGGTCCCTTGACTAATGAAGTAGAAATTAATAGAATTTCACACCTGTGGTGATGATTATACCTATTAGGATAGAGTATCTAAATGCTTACAGTCAGAAAATAAACACAGTAAAACAGACAGATTAGCCATCTTCGGAGTCCACTGATGTCTTTATGATCTCAAAATTTCTCCACATGAAAGCAACAATCTGTTCTTTGTAAAAGTTAGGATACATCTTGGATTTTTCTGACATCTGTATATATTTATTTCCTGCTTTACTGTGTGGTTGTCTTCAATCAAGGAATAGTCCCTTGTTTAGGAACAGTTTTTATGTGCTATCTGTATAACAACATTTTTTGTATTGCTTTACTTGCACCATTTTCTTTCAGGTTCTTGAATAATACTCTATGTAAATATTCTTGGTAGAAAATCAATTATCATAATATGTGAATGTAAGCACCACTTTGGCAAGTTATTTTATCTTGTATGAGCTAACCTTTATTTGATAGTCCTAACTTCCTAACACCGAAGTAAACATCAGTATGCCATTAACAGTGTTCTTAACATAGTCTGACCTCAAATATAGATGCTACTGCTTTCTACTAGGTAAGTCAACCTTAATGTTGATCATCTGTCCTAGTCTTGGAGTAGTAGTAGCCTTACTTTTGTCTTTTTAGAGAGCTTCTGGATCAAAGAGTTTCACATCCATGCATATATGCAGTGTCAAAAGGAGAAGATTGTTTGGTAGTAACAAAAAGTTAAAAGAGTAGTTAATGCAGGCTACAGTCTAGCAGGACAGTAAAATCAGGGATGCTCCCAGAGCAGAGTTCTTCTCAACATTCAACACTAAGTCACAGTCCAGCTCTGAAAACTAGGCTTTCTTTAGTCATACAATTTAGTTAGATAAATAGGACATACCCCTCTGCATGAACTGCTTCTGGATTTTCAAAATTTATGTCATTATAAAAAAGGCCAAATGTGAGTGATATAAATTTATGTCAGCAAAAACTATCTCTTTTTTTACATCCAACACTGAGAAAAATAGTTGGCTTTATTAATAAATACTTTATTCAAGTATTCAAATATATTTTCTTTCATTCAGTCAAAATCTGATAAAGGCAAACTTCACAATAACTTTAGTGTGATTGTGCCTCTATTTAGATGTGCGTATGCATTTATATACAAGGTGCTTGCACCTTTAAAATGTAAAAATTTAATTTTAAATATTTAGTCACTTAAAGGAACATAGAACTTCATCAGGACCAATATGAAATATGATTCATCCTTAGATTAAGCAGTCATAGTTTCCACTTGGTAAAAAATATTCCAAATTACACCATTGTGAATTTCTGAAAACAAAAACTTTGAGTGCAGAACTTGTCCCTCAGGATGCAGATGTCAACATGTGTCATCTCAAACTGCTCAACACAGTTATGTAGCAAATAACTGCTTAAACACATCTAGGAACATCACAATAAGTGAACTTACTTCAATATATGCTATTGCCAAATTTTACTTAAAAAAAACCCCAACAACTAAGAAGAATGTTCCTTTTACTTTAAAAATGGAAACAAAACACCTCTTAGCTAATCTCTTGCTGCACTGCTGGCAGACAGTGGTTTGGCATATGACAGTGGTTTGGTATGTCTGTCCATTCTGAGGTTGTGCAGGCCAAGCTAACTGTAATTAATGTTGATTTGTCATCTCCTCAGTGCCACCATCCATTTATCAATCTTTCTCCATGTTTTTCCTCTCATATTCTTAAACTGTCAACGATTTGTTATGGACTGCTTTTGTTTCAGTAAGTGGGACACACCTAACATGATAATGCATCTGGATGTGGTTGCAGTAAAATGGATAAAAATATAATAATAGATATCTCTGGTCTTTATCACCTTGGAAGGCTCCATTGATTTCTTATGTAATTAAGCATTAGTTACATCCCAAGGCCCCACGGCAAACTTGTGGTGTTTGTGCTAAATTTGCTATATTAGTTCTGTCCAATTTATGTGTAATCCATCATTCCTTTGCACATTAAATACTAAAATTCATTAAAACTGGTTGAAAATTATTTGAGGGTTGGTTGGCTTTTTGTTTTGCTTTTTTGGTTTTGTTTTTTTTGTTCTGTTTGTTGGAGTTTGTTTGTTTTGTTTTGTTTTCCCCAAAGGTGTAATGCCAAGACTGTTTATGAAGACTGCTTTTAGTGAAAAAAGAATTAGTTTCATTTTATGTATTTCTTCTCATCCTGATTGCTTAATGCAACATATAATCTTTTATTTGTCCTAACTATATCTCCAGTGATGATGCTAATGTTCTGTCTTAGACTCTAGATAACAGTACAGTAGGATTGCTAAGGAAATCTGGCTAAGCACTATGCAAAGTATTTTCCTTCAAGATATGCACAGTCCACTATATTTCTGGTGGGAAAAAAAAAAAATCACACGCTCTTTCTTTTATGCATGGATGTTTGAACTGTCAGAATGATGGTCTACAAACAAATAGGCTTCAGGTCTGTTGTTTTGGGTTTTTTTGTTGGCAGGTGGTCCTTTAAACTGGGAGAAATAGAACTAATGAGATTTGATAGGTGCCGAAAGTGGACAAAAGAGAAGGTTTTTAACATGGAGGTAATAAATCATTGTATAACTGATCTAGCACTATGATGTATTCTCATTAATTTCAGCCTTTTAAGTCAAGGGTAGGCATCTTTCCAAAGGACATGCTATTTCAAAAACAAAAAGAATGTTTCTTATCTGAGGTTCTTTCATTTGCATTATGAAACATGTTAAAATCAAAGATCGAAATTAGTCTTCTGGTTTTAAAAGCTATTTATCTAAAAATATATGTATGTCGATTAAATTCTAGGTTATACGCACTACCAATATCTGTACATTGTTTGAGATACTTGTGACACCTGCTTAGACTTCAATTTGTGGTCCAGACATAGCATAAGTTCCTTAATCTCTTATCTACCAGCTCTATGAGGGTGTTTTGGACACCATCAGGCAGCATAAATATAATTTGTTGTCACAAATATGTATGTTTAGGCAACTGAATTTACATCTCTTTGTCAGACTGAGTCATGACAGCAAGTTATTCAAGTTTGTTGACAGTTCTTATCCTATTTACTAAGCTAAGTAGGAACTTAGGTGAACCAAGTCAAAATGAAAAGATTCCTCTGTTTTTGAAAGGTTTTCTTGGTTTTGATATATCTTTTGAGGCCAGGGGAAAGTTTGTTTCCTATAATTTTCCAATAATATGTAGTTTCACAAATGCTTGTAACAGCCTCAAGACCCGGAGCTTTCATGTAATAACCTGAAAACTGCTCCACGTGCTGTTGGAGATGTATTGACTTTATTTCAACAAGCCTCAGACTACACACAAGCAGAAAGTACATATAGGTGAGATGTTGTTTAAATGTCAGTTCAATACCAGAACGGAAACCTTGTTAAAAGCATTCCCCTTAAAATATGTTGCAGATTACTCCTGCTTAATCACCTTCTAGCTTGATATAACGCTTCATTGCTTGCAACAAAAGGACACAATCTTCATAAAATATTACAATGGTTTGGGTTGGAAGGGACCTTAAAGATACTCTAGTTCCAGCCCTCTGCCATAAGCAGGAACACCTTCTAGTAGATCAGGTTGCTCAGAGCCTGTCCAACCTCTCCTTGAACACTGCCAGGAAGGGGGCATCTACAACTTCTCTGGGAAACCTGTTTCAGTTCCACCCTCACAGTAAAGAATTTCTTCCTTACATATAAGCTAAATCTATCCTCTTTCAGTTTAAAACCATTACCCCACATCTTATCACTACACTCCCTGGTAAAGAGTGCCTCCCCATCTTTCCTATAGGCCTCCTTTAAGTACAAGGAGGCTGTTATAAGGTCTCCCTGAAGCTGCCTCTTCTCCAGGCTGAACAGCCCCAACACTCTCAGCCTGTCCTCATAGGGGAGGTGCTCAAGCCCCTCAATCCTCTTCATAACCTACCTCTGAACCCACTCAAGCAGACCTATGTCTTTCTTATGTTGAGGACCCCAGAGCTGAACACAGTACTGCAGGTGAGGTCTTAACAAAAGCAGAGCAGAGGGGCACAATCATGTCCCTCGACCTGCTGGCCATGCTTCTCTTGATGTAGCCCAGGATATGGTTGGCTTTCTGGGCTGCAAGAGCACATTGCAAGGTCATGTTGAGCTTCTCATCAACCAACAACCAAATAGTTCTCTGCGGGATTGCTCTCAATCCACTCTTTGCCCATCCTGTATTTGTGCTTAGGATTGCCTTGACCCATATGCAGGACCTTACACTTGGCCTTGTTGAACTTCATGAAGTTCGCAGGGGCCCAACTCTCAAGCCTGTCAAGGTCCCCCTGGATGACATCCCTTCCCTCTAGCATATTGACTGCACCACACAGCTTGGTGTCATCAGCAAAATTGCTGATGGCGCTGAGGGTGCACTCAATCCCACTGCCCATGTCACTGATAAAGATGATAAACGGTGCCAGTCCCAATACTGACCCCTGAGGAACGCTACTCACAACTCCACTCCACTTAGACATCGAACCATTGACTGCAGCTGTGACCATCCAGCCAATTGCTTATCCACCCATCAAATCCATGTCTCTCCAATTTAGAGACAAGGTTGTCATGCATGACAAGTGTCAGATGGTTTACACAAGTCCAGGCAGATGACATCAGTTGCTCTTCCCTTACCCACCAATGCTGTAACCCCATTGTAGAAGGTCACCAAATTTGTCAGGCATGATTTGCCATTAGTGAAACCATGCTGGCTGTCACCAATCACCACATTATTTTTCATGTGCCCTAGCATAGTTTCCCGGAGGATCTTCTCCATGAGCTTGCTAAGCACAGAGGTGAGACTGACTGGCCTGTAGGTCCCCAGGCCACCTTTTTTTCTGTTATTAAAAATGTGGTTATGTTTCCCCTTTTCCAGTCAGCAGGAAGTTTACCAGAGTGACATGATTTTGCAAATATGATGGATAGTGGCTTAACCACTTCATTCACCAGTTCCCTCAGGATCTGTGGATGTATCTTATCAGGTTCCATGGACTTGTGCACCTTCAGGTTCCTTCAATGGTCTTGAATGCCATCTTCTCTTCCAGTGGGTAGTTCTCTATTTTCCCAATCCCTGCCTTTGCATTCTGGAACATGGGTGGTATGGCTGGAGCACTTGCCAGTGAAGACTGAGGCAAAAAAGCCATCGTGTACCTCAGCCTCCTCCATGTCCCAGGTAATCTGGTCTTCTGTTTCCTTCTGGAGAGGGCCCACATTTTCTTTAGTCTTCCTTTTATCACTCTTGTACTGATAGAAGCTTTTCTTGTTTCCCTTGATGTCCCTGGCCAGATTTCATTCTGTCAGGGTTTTGGCCTTCCTAACCTCATCCTTCACAAGGAGGGTTCAGGGATATTCCTTCCTTTCCCTTGCAGAAGCTCTCCCTTCATGGTATTAAGGACATTTCTTCTGTGTAAATGTGGATCTGAAACCATTAGACATAAGCATGCACTGAGAATAAGTTTTCAGTGGTCAAGGTAGGTGTTATCACAGTTATATCCTTAAGTAAATGGAAGATAGTGTGCAGCACTTCTGTGTCCATGCTTTCTAGATACTCTGGATAACTGTGGTGTTACTAGAAAATTCTGTGTGTTAGAAAACAGAAAAAAGAAAGAGCTTTGATGGTTTGGTTGGGATTCTGTTACAAAAATGGTTTGTGTGGAACTATTCCTGCTTTTGTAGGAAATGAGAAGTAACTGGGACATATTGCAAGAAGATTTAATGGAAGAGAAAACCTTATAGTGGTTGCTGTAGTTTACCTGTGACCAAGTAGTTGCTGTAGTTCATCATCTCTCGGAATGACAAGAAATGCTGTATAAGCCTGATAGAGTCTCAGACAATAATTTGTTTTATATATAAGAACTACATGGGCAAATGAACTGAAAGATGAGGCAAACATTTCCGTGCTTTTTAGAGTGGCAGGCACAAAAGCATTATCTATGTCTGGTGTATCTCATGAATGTGATAGAAATAATGAGCAATAAAACTTTGAATAAAAAAACAATTTTAAAGAGTATTGTAGGGAAAAGAAATAGAGAAACTTGTCAGAAGCTTAAAACTAAAAAGGCAGTCCTAGTAATATGACCTGTTAAAATATCTAATTAAACAGCAGATCATTTCAGGGCACAGTAATAAAAATTTATATAAACACTTAAAAGGAGATAGAACTGACATTAAACAAGGCAACAGATATATATGCATGTTAACCAGCTGAACAGTTCAAAATCAAATACAATGCCACAGATAAATCAAAATAGGCCAAATTCATTTATATTAAAAGACAGAGATGATAAAAGACAGTTAGCGAAAGCACTGGCAATATTCAAGTTTTTTTTAAAAAAAAAAATATATAGAAACAAGTGAAAATAATTTTTTTTATGCCAAGGTGTTCAGAGACAGCAGAAAAACACGTGCTTAAGTTCCAGAAAGGAGTTTTTCAAGTAAGAAGTATGGAATTAAGGGAAACTAAACTTTTAATCCATTCAGTATAAATATCTTACCTGTCAGATGAATGAAATACAGTGGAGCAGAAGTATACACAAGACCTGTAACGGGGATGTGCGAGAAACATATTTAATTAGAGGAATACTAAAAATGTTAAAGGAAGGGGAAGATCTGATATTTAGAGACTGTTCTATGCTATAATATTGTGTGTGTGCATATATACATATAAAGATGGTTTACAGAATGACTGATCATAGGGCTTACAGATGTGAGTTAGAATTAGTCTGGTCTTTCTATCATAGCCAAAAGAGAATTGGAATCACTTGGAAGTGTCTTAAATAGTATCATGGAAAGAGAGGAAGAGAGAGAGATTTGTGTGTATGTAATGCCATAGCATTGTCTGTCTCTGAGCCAGGGCAGAGTATTAGGGCAGTAGAGTTAGTCATTAGCAGTAAGAAGGTCCAAAGATATGTCTACAAATTTATTTTCAATGAATAGATAGTTCAGACTGAATATCAGTCTGCATTCAATGTTTATTTGTCAATGTACAGCCTGTACACACCAAATGCCCTAGGTGTCCTGGAGTCGTCTGCAGAAGGGAGTGAATTCTCTACTCATTTAAGAATTGCAAAGAAGTTTTAGGTATTGTCAGCTCAGTCTGAGACTTTTTCTCCTCAGGGTTCTGACAAATATGGAGAGTAGGTGATCTGAACACATCCTGAGCTTAGACACCCAAATTCTGCCCAACCCTAACTCCATCTGCCAGTGCAATTTGAATTGACCCCATTGTTTCCAAACAGGTGATTAACTGCAAGAAAGATACCTTCCAAGCAGTAAAATCCAGGAACAATATTAATGGAGGACACAATGTTAGACAGATAACATCCAGAAAAACTATGCTTTCTTTCTCTGTAAAGCATCTGTGAAATAAATCAAATCAGACACATAGTATACACAGTAGTGAAGAAGTGAGCTTCAGTAGTGACAGTATTAATCAGATAAAGAGATTACTCATATTATCCCCTTTCTTTCCCTTTAGTGTCCTTTTTAATCAGTCACAGATAGGAGTACTGGGGAACAGGAAGACATATAAGAAAATACAGAAAAATTACAATGTTAACAGAATTTTACTGATGGTTGTTCATGCTGATGCTGTTAAGTCATACAACAAAGAAATACTCTACTGTAAAGCTTTTGTACTAGGGTAAAGGGTTGAGCTTTGTTTTTGCAGGTGCTGTCATGTTTCGTTTTGCACTGATTTTCATCTGGCTAATTCAAAGCATTAAAAAATATTTTGTGACACATAAGAAACTAAATGCTAAGTTGTTGCAGATAGCTGAATTCCATGGGTGTCTAAGATATAAAATCCGTAAAATTAATCATTTGTTAACATTAATACAATCTGACATACATTATATTGATTTTTAATCCTGTTACTACACAGAATATATCACTACATTTTATAATTTGGATTGAAAATATGAGTGATTGAAACTGGATCAGATTTAAGTCAATTCCAAAATTAAATATTGCTGGAAAAATGTCAAAGATAATACTTTTTGTTGCTTTGATCACTGACATAGTCTGTGACCTCCATTAATTTCTTATTAACCAGATATGATCTGTTCTGTCCTGTTCAGTTTTGATTATCTAGTGGTGGCAGTAGTAGCTATGACTGGAAACAAGCAGGTGTCAGAGTCTAATATTGTCTGAGCAGGTTCTTTTAGGTATTGCACAAGTGGAGGACACCATTTACTTTCTTGAAGTTAGTTGATGTTACACAGGACTTTGAAATAGAAGAGTGATACAGCAATGTGTTTATATCACAATGCAAGTACAGATTATATTTAATGGAGTATAAGGATAACAATATACAGCTGGATCAGAACATAAATGTGATACCCACCATATGCTGTCTGTAATACACTCACTGTCATGAGGCTGGGCAGCCTGGTTGTCAGGAAGGAATACGTGGGTTGAAACTAGCTCAGGCCCATTGCTCTCTTTGAAGTTCTTTTTGTTGCTAGTTCAGTTTTTATATTCTGTGTTGGTCAGAGCCAATGGCTAACTCGGGAAGATATTTGCAAAGTCAGGGACAAACAGCTGGTTGGTTCACTCAGCTTATAAAACCATTTGTCTAGAACAAAACTCACCTTCTGGTCATCTTCATGTTGTTCGTTTTTCCTCTGCAAATCCTACTTCTATTGTAGACATTCATTGATTAGTCACAGCAGGTTGAAAGTACTTGCCACCGATACTACTACATTGCTGCTCTTCTACTTGCTCTTGGAGCAGGATGACACTACAAACAGAAAAAATATTATTTTAATGATTATGCAATGACAGCATATTCCTGCTCTTAGATGCAAACAAGTGGGCAGAGGGGAAAATAAAAAAATCTTGTAGAAAATCTAGCAAGCAGCTGGGAGCAGAGACTGGTGAAAGCTATCTGAGGTTCACAGAACTTAANGATACTACTATATTGCTGCTCTTCTACTTGCTCTTGGAGCAGGATGACACTACAAACAGAAAAAATATTATTTTAATGATTATGCAATGACAGCATATTCCTGCTCTTAGATGTAAACAAGTGGGCAGAGGGGAAAATAAAAAAATCCTGTAGAAAATCTAGCAAGCAGCTGGGAGCAGAGACTGGTGAAAGCTATTTGAGGTTCACAGAACTTAATATTTTTATAGCAAATCTGCACTCAGCTTGCTATTTCGGAACTGTATTTGGGTGGGGGGGGTGGTGGTGGTGAGATGTGGGAGGAGCATCAAAGATAATGGGAAAGACCTAACAGCTATGATTTTTAGTTCTATTGCAGATAAGTCTCTACAGCTTGTCCCTAAGCTTACCTCTCATTCTCTTTGAATAGAAGAAATGACGCAGGAGAAAGATACAGTCAGATTGTTCTGGTGAACACATAAATAATTCTAACAGGTTTTTTTATATTATTCATTCTATCATAGTAAGGAAAAGCTCTCGTGTAGAGAACAGCAATCAACTTTTCAGACAGAAAACACTGTTAGTGTTATGCAGTATATAGCTAATGCACCTTACATCTGGACATTTGTTTGTTACTGTGCAGTTTTCCTAAACTGTTCATAAAATACTAAGAAACCCAGCTGTTTTATGGAAGAAATGTAATTATTTGGAGTATTGGTTTCCCTTGAGATATTTTGTCTTCCACAGACAATGTAGAAATGTAGCATCACCTCTCATAAAGCCACAGGAAGAACTGAATATGTTACAAAGCCTGTTAGAGTAAAGGAAAAGTAGTTTAATTTCATTTTGATTTGTAGTTCAGATGGTTATGTCTATAGTACCATGTTAACTCAGGGCTTTATTTTGGACTCCAATCCACATAGCCACCATGCCAACTCAAAAGACTTTAGTGCATCAATTTATTTACTAAATGGAGATGTTATCACCTGAAACTTGATGATACAAGTGAGGAAGAAAAACTAGCACAAACTTTGGTTCTGTTCCCAGAAATATAGCCCCTAGAACAGGTATACCCTACCATGGACTTGCCTGCAGTATAGCACAGGTTCATCTCCACAAATATGATCCACTTCCACAGTCCTATGTTCTCCCCAGCAGGAAAACAAGGTGCAGGAATGCAAGAAGGTCCTGATCTGAGTGGGAACAAAGGCATAAAAGACAGTTGGAAAAGTATGTTCATTTTGCCAAAATATGCTGTGAATGCAACAGTGGTGAGCCACAAGGTAACCGGGACAGAACATTTGGATGAAAAGTCTAAGAAAGCAGCAGATTGTAACCTACATTCAGGAATGGGTACTAACAGCAACATATGCTTGTAACAGATCTGTCAGAGTCCAGGAAAGCCACCTGTGCCAGCCGTTGTCTAGTGAGATTGTGTTTCTGTTGTAAAGAGTTTACTGATTCAATAGATAATACAAGGATTAAGAGAAAGATTAACATCTAAATGCTTGGAAAGATTTATGCTAATGCTCTCTTATTTTTTTTTAATTTGTGTAGAAAACAGGACCTAATCTATCAGTATCTTCAATTTCTCTCTTCTGGGCATGGAGATTTAAGTGAACACAGTTCAGGTTGCCTTTGTGCTGAATATTAAATCAGCTCGCTGAAATTCTCTTCACCTTGTTTTCTCTCTTACTTTTCACGTTTAGGCTGCTACAGCTTCAGGACAAACCATTTATTGAAAGGTATAAAGAAAAATAGCAATCCTCCTACCTTTACTTTCTTTCTAGTCTGAAAGAGATGTAGTGTCTTTTAACTCATAATGTTTTCAATTGTATGTGTGAAAACTTGAAATTACTAAAAGAAAGGTAAAAATATATCAGTTATGATCTTGGTTCTATAACAAATTATTTCAGGATCATTGTTATTCCTGGTGCCCAGCTAATACAAACTCCCAGGAACAGAGGGATATAAAAAGTGACCTCTTCTATATTTCTTTCTGTTGTCTTTCTGCCAGACAAAAATAAAGGATCTGTAGAAGTTGATTTAAGCACAGTTTTCTTGTCTTGGAAGTATTTGTGGTTTATTCCTATTGTATAATATCAAAATGTCAATTTTAATTTGTTACTGTTTTATTGTTTTAACTTCTGAATCTAAAGAATGACCAAAAGGTCCAGAGAGCTAAAAATTAGGGTAAGATTTGTGTCACTATTTGAAAAAAAATTAAAAGTTTATTTGCTTTGTCATTAATAGACCAGCAAGTTCACTTTATATATAAATATTTCCAAAATTATTTTTATTGTGTTCTTGATTTTAAATTTGCTGTTCTGCATGATCTGGACTTGTGTGAATCAACCATATTTCTTGGTGAAGTGGATCCGTTTAAAGTTTTCATGGAGTCACATAAATTCTGGGCATAATCTGTTCATATGCGGGAAGAGATCGTATGTAGTGGGGCAGAAACTGAACTTCAACTCACTCAAAGAAATTGTAAGAATTGTCATTAGTTGTAGGTCTGTATCTTACTACAAATTAAAGTCATTTTTTTGCTTAATTTGGGATATTGAACTGAGATGGGGACTGAGGAGGCAAATATTTAAACAGCATCTAATCTTAAATGGAAGAACAAGGCCAAAAGTACTTTGCTTTTCAAGTGAAATTATGATATGAGAGAAGTCAAGACTCTCTAAGCCTTACAAAGAAAAGTTCAGAGCACTTTTATTAAAATTATTATCTTGCTTATTCTGGGAATGATTCCATGCACATTGCTTGATTTTTTTTTTTTTATTTTTTTTTTTTTTCTGATGGTATAGATGTGGGACTTTGTGGAGCTACAAGCACAGCACCTTAGTCTATGGGCTAAAGTGTCAAGGCTTTCACTCCTCCCACTCCCAACCTCCCAGAAGTCAGTATACTGTGAGTGGGCAAGCGGTTGGGAGGGGACATAACCAAGACAACAGACCCAAACTGACCAAAGGGATATTCCATACCATATAATGTCATGCTCAGTTCAGGGAATGAAGGAGGGAAGGTGAACATTTGTAGTTATGGTGTTTGTCTTTCCAGGCAACTGGTACACGTGCTGAAGCCCCGCTGTCCAGAAAGCAGATGGACATCTGCCCTCCAGTGGAAAGTAGTAAATTAACTTATTTTGTTTTGCTTGCAAGCATAGCTTTTGTTTTTCTTGTTAAACTGTCTTTATCTTGAACCAATTATCTTTGTCTTCTATTTTTCACTCCATCCCCTGGCAGAGGGTATGTATGAGTGAAAGACAGGGTGGGTATTTTGCTGCTGTTTAGGGTCAACCCACCACAGCTGGGAACGAACATGTAGAAATTAGTCTACTTACCTTCAATCAGATATATCAGTCTATAAATCTGATTTATTTTCTGGAATTTTAATATTTTATGAAAACTTTGTAAGGTGCTCAGGAGACATTGTATTTAGTATTATATTTTTAAAGAATTTGTTTTTCTTAGGGAGAATTAGAAATAGTTCCTCTTGGTTTACAACACTATAAACACTATAATGATTTGAGAATTAGGTCTACTGGATGGAAAAAAAAAACCCACCTAAACAAACCAGAGTTTCATACCTTTTCTTAATTATCCAAATCTAGAGCTATCAGTTTAAAGCAGACTTTTAGGGGTCTTATTTATCTTGAGTTTGAAGGAGAAATTCCTTCCAAAATAGAAATAATTTCTGTGATATTGAATTTTTCCATTCTAACAAACCTGCCTTTTTACTTTTCTTACAATTTCTGTTACAAAGACACAAGCCTAAAAGGGATGCTTTTCATAAAAACACAGTAGTAAAAAATACTATTCCCTCTTACTACTGGTTTTCCTATTTGCTGATGATGCCTACATGTCTTCACATCAATAAGCAAAGAACTGAATAATCACATGAAATATGAAGATTCTCTGGGGTGTGGAGATGGACCAAAAGAGCAAAAAATTACTTTGTTTATACTTATTGGATGCCTTTTAGACAGATAATTGTATCAGGTTTACAGCATAGATATTTCTCGAAGATATTGACAGTCAACAGTAAGACAACTGTTAGATTTGGCAAATATCTATAAAAGGTGTGATTTTGGAGTGAAAAAAAATCACTGCATTATTTTTACTATCTATACTTGACACAGGTCTCTAAATCTGATTTTTTAAAAAGTTGTATATTTAGTTATAGATATCAAATTTGTTTTTTTCTTTTTCATAATGAGTAAGAGACTCATGTGAAACTGACTTAGCCCACTGAATTATCCCTCTCCTTTACACTTCTTGGCAAACACCAGTGCAATCCACACCATGGTTTCAGTTTTAGAAGTATACTCTTGGATTACTACTCAGCTGTTATTCCATTTGAGATGTAGGCATCTAAACATAGGTGTCCATTTGCAGATGTTTTCCTGTGAGCAAAAATGCTTAGTTCCCCTAATAGTCAGTGAAGATCAGGTACATACAGTAAACAAAGGCGAGAGAACTACTCCACTTACAAGCCTATATATATATACACCTATGTGAAAGTGAACTGAGCTGCTCTCCCACCTCCGATGACTGTATTGACAAGCAGCACAATTCAGCTTCCTGAAGACAGATGTTTAATATCACTTCAGATGGCCTAGAGTATCCAAGACACTCATATAAGTCTTGGCAAATATTATAAAGGGTATACAGGATACTAATATTCTTCTACAGTGGTGTCCAGATGCAAAGTGGATTCCGTGACACATCTCAGATGGCACTACACACATATAATTAATTAACTTAAATGAACCTCGGTTATTCATTGACTTTATCGGAGCATTGATACTAAGGATATATGTGAACACCTATGTCCAGTTATCTAAACATAGGAAGATAATAGAGCTCTCAAAAATTGTCTCAATTTAAGGGTATAAGATAGAAAATATGTTAGAAAATGAGGCACAGGAAGCTATGAGATTCTAGCTGGCCATTTCCTAAGATTGTACGTGGCATATGCCTGCTGCTTAAAAAAGGCAAGAAAACATAGAAGAACTGGGTTTACCTAATTCCTACCATTTTAACAGAATTTCCAAGAGAGAAAAGTCATCACTTAACTGTAGGGTGAGCTGAAGTATTTCTGAGACTTACACTTGGTAAGCATGAGCTAAAAGAAGACTGCCTGCACTGATGACTAAGGTTAAGCATACATAGCCTTATGAATCAATGTAATGATATTTTAATTTTTAAAAAAAGGCATACAAAAATTGGCAGAGTAACTGACAGCTCCTTGACTGGTGTAAATTGACACAGCTCTTCAGAAGCTCATGAATCTACCCTAATTATCTCGCTGAAAGATATTTCTGGCTATAAGAATATCTGTGTTTGTGTATTAAACAAATGGAAACAATATTTTTCTATTTGCTACAGTAGAAAAATATGAGCAAGATTGATATGACCACAGCAGTAAGGTCCTTTCGGGTATTCTTCCATACTGGTACAATTCTAATTAGTGTAAGTAACAAAAAACTAGAGATTACAGCTTACTGATATGAGGTTTTCTTTTTTCATCTATCCCAAAAAGATAATCAATTTTTGAACCAAATCAGAAAATGCAGATTTGTTTCTTTCATTATTTTAACTACATACATTCAGAGGTTATAAATGTTAATGATTTTTGTTAGGACATCTGTCAATAGAGCTTTAGGAACATATTTTTTAAGTTAAAGTTGTCTCTTTTTATACATAGCCAAGAAGTAAATAAAAAATGTCACTTTTACACAAAGTATGTTCTATCCTTGCACATAGGTTTTGTAAATATTTTTTTTATTTAGATAACATGTGCAAGTTGAAAGTGGTTGTCGTATTTATCAATATGGCAGTTACCTGCCATTATTGATTTAACTTACCTGTTTCTCTGGTAACTGTGATATTATTCATCTGTGTTTTACAATTAGGAATTAAATATGGAAGATAAATGCATATTTCAAGAGCATGGTGGAAAGTCACCTCCTGAGAAAAGTCTTTTTCAAATCCAAAACTATCTTAAGTGCCCATAGTCGACACTGATCAGAGAAAGATAATTGATGTTTAGAGTTTGGGTGGGTTTTATTTTTTTTGGTTTTAAGATTGTTAGTGAGTATATATAATTTTATTTTTATTAAAAATTTGTATTTTTCCTCTTGATTGATAGTGTAAGTCAGTCACATTAATTGCTTGGTTTTCTTTGAGGAAAGTGAATGAGAAATGTATCTGCCTTTTATTTTGGCAGTATCATTATACCATAAGCAGTAACTGTGTTTTGTGTAAACCCAGCCTAGCCTGGGAATGATCCCTCATTCAGGAATCCATTATTGTTATTTTTTTCTTTTCATCCAATTACAGTTAATATAAAATGTGCATGCATTCTGGTGAGTAGAACCCAGTTCTCTTCTGTGAGTAATTCCTGTCAAATTGAAAGCTAATCACAACTTTCTGGGTAAATATTCTGTCTATTACATTGTTATACAAAAGATGAGTAACAAGACCACAAGTAACAAGTAATATTTCTTACTGTTTTTAACTTCTTCTAATTTAGTTACTGGTTGCTTAAACATCAGATACAATAAGGTTTTATACAGAAGCTAGTGACCAAATTCAGGATGATCAGAGAATTTTAGGGTTAACTAGAGACACCTCTGAGTCTAGGCAATCTTAAACAGGGGATACTGGATTGTTACCTAAAAGTAGGGTATAATTACATTGAGTGGATTCTGTCTTCCAGTAATAACGTTCAATGATTTTTTTTTTTATGCTTAGATTTTTGAATATAGACATTCTGATGTAAGGATAAATTTAAAATCAAAGATAAATTGAAATTAATTCTGTTGGGATCAAATCTGGGTTACAAAGGGAGAAAACAGACTTGCCTTTTTGTAAATCTGCTTTGCTGACACAGAGGTAACAGTACACACCATGGGAAAATTGTAGTTCCTTTGGTCTTGATGGGATTTTTTTTTTAAGGATTTTAGAAGGAGATTAGCATTACAAAACTCTCCTCTAAAATATCAATTTCTATCTCCAAGTGTCCTGTTAAAAACAAAAGAACTGTAGACTTCATCATATGCTTTTTATCACTATAGATATTTACAATAATGTTTGTTTATAATGCTGAATTAGTGAAATAAGGTCAAAGAACGTTTATCAAAATCAGGGACCAAACCCCCTTGTGTTCAGCACTTTGTCTAGTTACCATGATCTGTACAAGATAATAGTATAATTTCTCAGACAGACAAAAATCACAACTAGACTATGAAGAGAAATTAAAATATTGTCTCCTATTATGCATCATGGGAGAGGAAGGATAATATTGATGCCTTGGGATCTGGAAAAAGTCTGCTTCCCATTTTCCTGAATTTAGTAAATGTTTTACAGTAGTGCTAACTGGATGCAAAACTCCAGTCTTGCTTATGGAATATTCGTCATGCAAAATAAATTGCTACTTATATACACATATAAAGTGAATAGCTAGATGATTCCAATATTGTATACAAATGTCGTGTGTAGTTGATTAGAGAATCATCCCTGAAAATATGTCATTTTAAGATCACCCTTTCTGGAACAACTTCTGCTGTGTTGCACATGATGTTTTCAGAATCAATTTTAATATTCTACTGGAGCTTTATTCTGAACATACTGCATGTTCATCATGTTAATTCTACATTCAGACTATTTCATTATTCACCAAAATGTTATTTAGATATTTTGGAGGGTAGAAAATAAAATATTTTGGTTTCTTATTATTGCTGCTGCTGTTGTTCTGAGTAATGAGAAATTACAAATGAAATGGAAAGCTCACAGAAAAAAGATACATTTCAATATTTTTACCCTTTTCCAGGGAAAACATATATGTGATCATTACTAAAACTTCTTTCTGTATTGTGGTCAGTAATCATAGAATATACATTATATTGAAGATTAAATAATTGCATTTATTGTTTTTTTTAAAAGATTTTTGTTCTCAAGATAAATTCATTATATTGTCACAGTTATAGGCAATATTTTTTTAAAATACATATAATAAAATTTTCATTGTACATAAATACAGAAGCCTCTGAACTATCTGTCCTCTAGTTGCCTCCTTGTCCCATTAAATTCCTCTTCAGGAATCCTTCATCATTACCGAAGTCAGTACTGGTCAGTATTTGCCCTCTCCAAGACTTACCAAACTCAATTAGCTTTATACTTCTGTATATCTAGGTTATTTTTATACATTTAATTTCAGTGATTTAATATGTATACTGGGTTTAAACTAAGGAGAGAATTTATATTCCCTTGAAAAAACATGGTTGACTTCCCTAGTCATAATCATTTATATCAAGGAAAAATTTGTTAGTTGAATGTTTCTAATCTTTTTACAGTCTTGGGTCATTGATTTCAGAAAGTATTAGTGCGCTACATGGAGTTATATTTTCTTTCAACTTCAAAATTTCTACATTTTATTAATTTTCAGCTAATATTGTTTTGTTTTTCAGTCACAAGAGAGAGTGAAAATAATTTCCAAGGTACTTGCAGATGATTTTGAGGTTTAATGTTTGATTTGTAACAGAAAATATGAATCTCACAAAACCTTTATGTCCAATATTGTTTTCATAGTATACACAGTGATTTATTCTGCAGTATTGTAATAATTAAATGTGTTTCTTTTATATGGAAAAAAAGAGGCACATTTTTATATTGATTTTCTTTACTTTTATCTGATCCTAACGAAAGAGCCATATTCTAAAGTTCATAAAAGTAATAATCTAATTAAATAATGGTTGAATATTTTCCTATTCTACTTTTATTAACAGAAAGAGAGAAAAATGCATTTTTACATTATTACATTTTATCAGAAAAAAATACAATGCTTTATATTAAAGAACATTTTATTTATATTAATAATAATACACCGACAATCTGAAAAAGATGTGCAGAAGGAGAAATTTTAGTAGATGTGTTAGCATCCTAAAGCATCCTTTATACTGAGGGGCCATTGTTGAGCATTTTCTATTCTTGTCTGGTCAGAGGAAGGTGTAGAGACCCAGCTTTTTCTAGGATCAGATCCAAACTTTGTTATTGTATTAAACCAAGAGATAACTAATACTTATGTAGTTATAAACTATGTATATGAGTGTATATAATATAAAATATCAGGATTTAAACCAGAAAGACTCTATTGTAGCTTCAGTGTATGTGATCAAAAAATGGA
This sequence comes from Otus sunia, assembly GCA_010365825.1. Classification (NCBI taxonomy): domain Eukaryota; kingdom Metazoa; phylum Chordata; class Aves; order Strigiformes; family Strigidae; genus Otus; species Otus sunia. The sequence goes on along the minus strand of ML997843.1, from coordinate 5,242,530 downwards.
AAGTGCATGATAGAACTGTGAGTGAATCCCTTCTGTAAACACAGTTGAGTAGTGAGAACAGCAATGACACTGAATACATTCTGCAAGCAGGTGAACAAGACAAAATAAGAATTCTCTGGGAAGTTGTAAGCTATGAGAAATAAAGTAATATTGTCTGTAGTCCAACTCCAGTGTGCACATCATTGTAAAATCAGAGAAACGCTGATGAAGATGTTTGCAGGCAACAAAACATTCCACTTTCAATTTAGCTGCTCAAATTCTAGTAATGTGTTACTTTAATCTCCTCATATTTTTTACTAAAGTAAAATTTATGAGAAATTCAGAAAGCAAATAGGTTGACTTTCAAATATATTGGCTAAGTATTGTATAAATCAAGGAGTGTATTGTACAAGTTGCATTGTATAAGCAAGGTAGTAAGCATTAAGCTAAGTTAGCTAAGTGGGGAAAAAAATCGTACAGAAACAAACAAATGAGCAGATAGCATGTTAATAGATGGCACCCATTATAATGCCTATGAATGGAATACTCTCTTTTTAACAAGCTCCAGTTTGATCTCAGAGAAGTTTTATGACACATGTTGTCTCAAATACATGTTTCTTAGGGTTTCTTTTACGTTATATAGGAAGGTTACTTGTGTCCCCAGCACATTCTGCTCTATCTTTTGAGATATAAAGTATATAGTAGGCCTAACTAGTGTAACAATATTATTTAGATTTAAAAACAGCAAGTTGTTAGAGATTATGTTAGTCTTCTCCCATACCAAAACATGAATGTCTTCCTCAGTCTTACTTAACTATATGTAATGGTATTGATTTTCCCTTCAACTTACTATTGAGATTCTTGGGACTTACTTGTTCCCACTAGTTTGCTTAAGGGAGAGGAATAGACAGCTGATTTCCAATCTTCTTTGTTATGCTGTGACCTAGATATATAATCTAAAAAACCACCTTTTATTTAGAAGATGTTAAAGTAGTTAAGGATGCAGGCTATGTATTCTTTTCCTATACCTTCATAAGAGGAGCTTCTAGTAATCAAGTTATTATCAGGTATCTGAGGGGTTGCTATTTCCTTTCTGCTTTGCACATTAATCTGCATTAAAATTACCTTTTTGTTTAGACCTAGAAAAATCCTTCCTAACTTTAGGCACTACCTTCATGTGAAGATTAACCAGAAATTAGTAAATCTGTTTTACTTCAGAATCGCATTTGCAAATCAGCTCCCTTATATGAGGCCTTAAGTACATAGTTAGAGGAAAAATGGCACTATTGGTCACGCTTAATGCTCTGAAAATGGAGTAAAAAACCTCTTGTGTTTGTACCTTAATCTCAAAACCAAGAACAAAAACATATATTCCAAAATAGGATAGAAGCTTGTAGTAATAATCTGAAGTGCATTTCTTTTTGTTGTTGTTTTTGCCCACCGCAATAAATTTTGTTGGAACATTTCAGACTGAAATAATGACAGATCTCAGGTCTGAAGTATAGGGGGGCCAAAGAGGAAGTTTTGTCCTTAAGTGTTGGTGCACAACTGTGTTATTACATAGTAGTCTTCTGGGTCCTATTGTGAGATGACATGACATAATTTTGATTGGAATTATATAATGCAATATATCTTCATGCTATTTAATTAAAATAGTGATGAATTTCATTTCCTAAAAATCTAATTCCAAGTGACACAAGTTAGATAGGAAAATATATCTGATTCACAGAGAAAATAAATAGTAGTTGGGTAAACTGCCAGTTTGTTTTATTAGTAGTAATGTAGTAAATCTTTCAGTACAGGACATGAAAGCATTTTACATGGTTCTTCTTGAGTTACATCTAAGGCTTTCATAACATGAAATGATATATTGAAACAGGGACTGGTTACAATAAAAATTCTGAAGAATGCTTGATTCAGATAAGTGTCAAGTTTTCAGGGGTTTATTCAAAATATATTTTTTTTATATGTAATGTTGGCTGAGAAATACATCAGGAAGACTATAACATTTCAGTACAACTGCAGATTAAATGAAGGCACTGCAGGGAGACAGAAATTTATTAAAATATGTTACTAATTTGAGCTTCCTCTGTGAAATAAGAGATTACACAGTCATGTAGGAAGTTTAAAAAAGTATGTGTTGTTCTGCTACAGATAAAGTGTATCTGTCCTATATACCAGTTAGTAGTGGAGGTAGTCAGGTAAAAGGATTTCACTTGTGTGCTTTGCAAATGGATGCAAGTCTTCATACTCTGTTAAATATTTAATGAATGTTGCTTTATAAGCAGCAAGAAAGTTAGCTGAAGAGACTACAGCTAATGACAGAAGTATTTAGAGTGTGTCTTAGCCCTTTGAAATTATTTCAACACAAGCACCTGCTTTTAAAAAGAATTGGGTTATTTTATGAGCAATCACTTCTGTAATTCTATTTTTACAATAAAATAGAGAAATCAACATTTTAAAACATCAGCTAGTGGCTAGACACCGAAACCTTTCATTTTTTTAAATTCCTAAATATCACACTGCACAACAGATAAATTATAATATGAATGTAAATATCAGCATACTTAAAAGTTATGTATACACTGTATAAAGATTTTTAATTACTAATGTGGTCTGCCATGACTGCTCAACCAGTAATACTCAAAATTTTGACTTTTATGGTTAAACTGTCCCCTTGTAGATCCACATTGTTTACTGACAAGAAATCCACAATTAATGTGCATAAGATAGAACATATATAATAGAGTCGTTCATTTGGAAGGTACCTACAACCTCATCTAGTCCATCTGCGTCTTCTAGTCCAACTGTGTGATCAGTTGTGTGTGTCTTTTCCTTGTTGACTGTTGACTAAATTTATATCTAAGCTTGTTATAAAATATGAAGTGCTACATAAGAGCTTTCTTTTAGGAGGAATAACTACATGGACAGGTCCAGGATCTGTTATCTGTGATGGCATGTTTTACCCACACTGTTTCTAGAAAGACAAGTTGTTGTCTTATGAATCAGTCCGACAATAAAATATTACTTACTGCAATATTAAATGCAAACTATGCTTTTGTTTTAAAGTTAAAATCGTATTAAAATATTACTGTTTTATCTCGGGTCATATGTAATTTTACACAGCATGTATCCTGAGTTTCAAAACCAGTTCACACATAAAGCCACTAATAAATGTAGGAAAAGATATATTCTTTCCATCCCTAATCAAGGGATGTATTCTAAGGAATTCCATTGATAAGGATCTGTTAATAAAGACTTGACATTGCTAAGAGCTGTGAGTCAGAACTGAGTACAAACAGTGAACTCATTTGTAAAACGATTACTAGTGTTGTATCCCTGATCTCAATTAACTGCCAGCTGAAGTCAGATTCTCTTAATGTGATTCATTTTAACATAACAAGAGTTAATAGTTTTGTCATGCAGAACAAACTGATTATTTCAGACACAGTGGAGACCTTACTTAAAATGTCAGCTAGATTATGAATTCATGCTAAATAACTTAATGAAAAGATTAATATCGATGACAACAGTGCTTCCAGATATAACTCATTATTATGCCTAAAAAGAAAGCTCTTATATTTTCTTTTTTTTTCCCTTTTTTTTTTTTTCCTTAGCTAATAGACATCTTCTTTGAAATCCATGAGTTCCTGTACCACTTGAAATTAATTGGTAAATTGGGACTTCCATCTGTTTTCATCAAGATAAAAAATATACATATGTCTCTATTATTCTTGTTGGTTTTCAGTCCTTTGGTATAAGAGTCCATGGCAGTAGGGACATGTTTTTACAATATATAACTTGTACTCAAAATAATTTCAGAGAATATTCTCAGATAGAATTAATATAAAATATATATTTTCCATGATTTAAATTAAAAAAATATTGGAGAACTACATATCAGGAAAGCATAATTTGCTAACGTACTAAGCCTTGTTTTCATCTTCAGGAATTTCATCTTCTGGAAAATAACTTAAACTACATGCTGCTGGAAAGGGAATATTTCCATTCTTTCCTTCTACCAGCTTTGTGAATAACTGAAATGTATTAAAAATTGTAAAACTAGGTAGGAATGATCCTGCTCTTTCTTAAATATCTGGAAAATACTACTGATCAGCATATATACTAACTGAAAGGAGAAGGATAGACATGAGCTTTGTAATTTTCAGTGGACTTAGGTTCTCATTATTATGCAAAACACTTTGGAGGGTGGAATGAAGCATTATTTATATGTAGTGAAACACATCCACAAAAAAACAGAATCTATATTTGAAAGTTGCTGCCATAGTCACTTATGGAGTGATATGATACAGAAATGTTTAACAGTGTGGTGTTATACACTGCCTGATTATGTATCATAGACTTTGTGAGCCCACCTGTTAGACATTGACAATTCTGAGACTTGTACTTTAGGACCTGAATTTGAGAGAAGCTGCTCTATCAAACAGAGCAAAATATACTTGAGTACCTGAATATGCTGGACTTAAATGTTTTTCTCCCCTCAAGGGCTGAACTCGCTTCCAAACTTTGTCAAAAGATCTTTTTCTGCGGCATCTGTGTAGATGTCAATGAGTAGAGTACGGTAACAGAGAAGAAAATTTAAGTCCATCATAAAAAAACAAAAATCAGAGACAGTGATGTTTTGTTGTTCCTCTCATTGTCAGCGCTTGAAGTGTGAAACTAAAACATTTTAAAAGCTCTCATTGTGTACAGTCTTCAAAATACCTTTATTTAATTGAAGAGGGATATGTGTTAGGGTCTTTCTGCTTCTAAACAGAGTTAGTGATGATGAAATATGAAAATGTATTTAGTGAGGGTAATCCAGTCTATTATTTCTTTTAAGATATATACTGTAAATATTTATAAGAAAATGCTCACATATAGCAACATATGTTTTTTATTCCATTTTTCAAAGAAGAGTGAAAATCCACAACTGTTAATATTGACTTTTCAATATTATCAATTTCTTTACCCAAAATCTGGAAAAATCTAGGACTTTTTTACAAAAAATCCTCAACAACCAATTATTCACTGCCCATTGCTATAAGTGTGGTTTTTTGATTGGAAAATATTAGACACAATAGGTTCATAGACAAAAACTTAAGGAATAGGTAGGCATATATCCTCTACTATCTCTAACCCAGTGACTGTGAATGTACAATTTAGGAAAGGGAACCAAACACTGGCTTGGCTGACATTCTGTCCGTGAATAGCATCTCCTACTGTCACTGTGCTAGACAGACCACTGATCTGAAGGATCAGAGCATTTCCTAACTATTTATTTCTTCTGTTTTTAAGCCCCCTTTAAGGAGTACAGTGACAGCATAGATTGAGTTCATGAAGTTCCATGGAAGACACAGTTAATTCATCTCTGTTATCTCAGTTTTTCCACCACATTGCAGATGCAGACATGAACCCCTGTATCTAACCAGCCTAGAAGAAAAAAATAAAAAGAAAACAAAAGAATACAAATTCTGTGAGAATTTTATGTTGATTAACAAATATTTTAAGTATACAGATTAAATTAAATAGCTTATTGAGAAGCTGGGACCAGCTGTCACAGTATATTTAGCTCAAGAAGTAAAATTTCTTGTGTATTGAAATACATTTTAGTTGTGGAATAAAACCTTTTCTGAAGGAGACGGTTCAGTTGCAGGAATAGCTTCAGTGCCATCTTTTTAAAACTGATTCTAAACTGGTGACTTAATGTACCACCACATTTAGTAAATCAGTACATTTTAAAGAATTCTTGCTTTTTGTATCATGAGAAGACTAAGGTCTTCCTAAATCCACAAACACTTATGCTATATCACATTCAGTCCACCGGTCATCTCAGTCCTACTTCAGCAATGACTGCTCAGAAGGAAGCCAGGAAAGCTAACAGCTTGAAGTCACAGCATATCCAGTATGAGGGAAATTTTTGTTCTTATTTTCAATAGTTTATATTTCAAGGATTCTTCTCTAAGTCTCATGCCTGTGTGCATGTTATACAAACATAAAATGTTTTACTTTTGCAAACACAGTTTGGGATATTTGAGTATTTTTGCATGCTTTATGGAGTCAAGTAGCAACACCCTTTTATTCTACACATACCATTTGCTATTTCCACTCTACTTTTTATTACATTTTTGATTTTTTTTTCTGTAACATAATATGAAAGGTTATGAAGTAATTAATCACACATCATATTAACAAAAACAAAAAAATTATCCTATATTAAGATTCCAGGTTTATTAAGAGTATTTTATGACACAACAATTATTATTTAATGAAATATGAATGGGTTTGACCTCCCTCACATTTTATCAATTTTTCTAAAGTTAAAAGCTCCAAAAGGAGCCTTTACCTCTAAATCTGTGGCATTTTTCCTATGATACAACTGTTTTGATGCATATATATGGAATAGCCATCTTTGTCCTCTTTCTAAAATGCTTGATGATTCCACTCATTTTTGATTTATAAAGAACATAGGAGTACACAGGCACTTGGAGCTAGCCCCCTTTGCTCAATAATTTTATAAATGAAGATTTCTGCATACCATAAAATACTTTCCTATAACTTCTTTAAGATTTTCTCTATTATATATCATATATTTACAAGAAGTGACATGTTTGATTAATAGGATTTGACATGACATGCCTCACTTAGAAATTTCAGAAAGGAATGTTTCTCAATATTAGTCTATCAGAAATTACACATATGTCACCATGTGATTAGCTTTCCAGACAAAGCCCGGTCATAAAAACACTGACACTCAAGAAAAAAGGATGATGCCTGTCCTGTCCTCCTTTTCTTCACAGAAATTCTTCTAAAAAGCCTTTAGGGCTTTATTCTTCTCTTTCAAGAGGCTACAAAAGGATCTTTGTTCAACACTTTGCTGTGAGACCCCTACTATTAGTTGAACTGAGATCATTTTTGAAAAATCTATTTGATATTACTAACAGGGACTTTGGTTAAATGAAAGATTCTTATAAAACTGAATAAGAAAATAGTGATATATGTTTGTACATACAAACCAATGTGCATACACATTTGTTTAATTTACATAAGTTTGTACACTTTATGTGTGAAAGAAACATATTTTGGAAGAGCAGATTTACATGTAGTTCTGGATACCTGATTTCACTCTTAACTATTGTAAGAAAGTCATTTATTTTACCATGGTTTTAATCTGTACCATGAGAGTGAACAATAACTAAAGAAGGCAGATGAAAATATTCAAATTTCAATGTTCTTCACTGTAATCTAATAAAATTATGAGTAAATAATTATTAGATATAACATAGTATTTAGAAATTTTTATATATATGTACACACATATATATAAACTCATACACCTATATTATATATTCACATGGAGGTACTCATGTTTTATTGCAATTACTTTTTTGTGGAAAACAAATAGGAATGAAAAATTTGTGAGACCTTAGTTGCCTTTGGGCTATAGAAACAGCTTTTAGAAATCGTTATTTTCAACACTCACATGTTCAGACAGAAAAAAGATGAGGTGCCTGCATGTGCCTTCCAAGCTGGTATCTGACATTGACTAGAACAGCAACACTTTTTGTGTTTTTCCTTTTTTACAGGAAATGATCTGAAAGATTCTTAGAAAGAAGATCTATAAATTGTTTCTGACTTTTAGTTCTGAATCAATATTAGGCAATGGCAGTCACTCTCATATTATTATATGTGCTGAACCCCTTTTCATGGGGGTAATATGACTTAAAATGCTTCTCACCTTGGCAATAGCTGTTCTACTTTGTAGTGTATTACACAATGACAACAGGACTTAAAGTTGGGAAGAAAGTCAACACTTCAGGCAGTGAAGCCTTGGGGAAAACTCAAAGTGTCCCCACTTCTTGGCCTATGCAGCCACTGGCATCCCAAATAGTCACAGAGCACTTTACTGCCTTAGGCTATTTCAAAGTCAGTGCTGCTTTGTTCCAATTAAAATATATTTACAGTGTTTAATAAAAAATAAGCTTTTTACAAGAGTATATTATTATGGACAAGAAATCTCAGTAGTTTCTCTGAAAGCTACTTATATACAGCACCATTTACTAAAACAATCTCCTAAGGAAATTTAAAATACTTGAATTAGGAGAAAAAGTGATAAGAGATGAATAATTAACTCATTTTAGCTGTTCTCACAAAGGGAAGAAGAAGTGTGGAAGGTGTTGTAGTTCTTAAAAGGAAAAGTCTACAGATGCATATCACTTCTTCTCAGACTCCACCACTAAATTATTCTAATTTGTCCCTGAATATTGGAACACAGATAAATATATTTATATCCTTAATCTACCACACTCTTGTTTTATGTAAATTTCAAAAAATGGTTAAGGATTTTAGAATTGAAACTGAAGAGAAAAGCTAAAAATTGAGGAGAATGAGCAAAAACACCAAACAGAAACAACCAATATTTTGTTTGCCTTCCACCTTCTCATTCCTTCTTACGTTTTCTTTGTTGAAATCAAAGCAAAATATTGCATCTTCATTAACTATTATTCACCAAACTTATGTCATTGTTCATCTCTTCATGGCTCATTAACAAACTTTTTTTTTTTAAAGAAAGCAAATAATAAATGCTGGTGGTTTTTCTAAATTTAAATAATGGAGATGAAAAAAAAAAATTCAAAGCCAAATTTTACCCTTTCATCACAGTCTAATTCTGAAAACCTATGTATGAGTGTCTTGAATTGTCTTATAGGATGGAAGTCTAAGTTATTCTGAATGCATGATGTACTGATAATCATCTGATAACAATTGAGTTTCTGGGGAAAAGGAGATGAAATCTTGTCATGTAGTAAACCAGTATCCTGAGAAAACATGCTAAAGATACAAAGGAAATCAGTTGAAATTACATAAAGAAAATTAACCAATATGCAAGAAATTTGATTTAATGGAAAGATTAATAAAAATACTATAGGAAGACCTGTAGTATTTTTTTCCATTAGTAGCCCCAGAAGTTAAATCAGCAGTGATGTAACAATGGTGTATTATATGTTTTTCTTTTAATACTGATGAACAATCTAACAGCTGAAAAGTGTAAGCAAACAAAAAACATGGTTATGAAGATACACTCACTGACACATCATTCATAAAGTTCTGCCTATCTGGGTCAGAATGATAGTGTTTCCTTGAAGAGTAACAAAATCTGCAATTGAAAAAGGCCAGAAAATCTTTTCTTAATATTGAAGAGCTGAAGGAGATTTAAGAACAATGTTGTTTCAGACAGACACGAGACTGCTTCTTATTATCTCCATTTATGTAATTGTTGTTGACTGTCTAAAATGTAGACAAATGTCTAGAAAACTAAGGTAGAAGAAAAACATAAAAACCTCAAAGGTATTTTAACTTATCATAACAAAGTAAATCTGTATAAGTTCAGGTGCGGTGTGAGACTTTATAAATTAAGGAGCCAAGCAGTTTTAAAAATAATAAATTCACCTGACGAATTCTGAGGTTTCTGTCACGTGAGCTTAAAATTAATGTATCTATTTTCTTCACATTTTTCATGGATCTACTTAGAAGTTAAAGTTTCAGTTATGAAGTCACATAAATACAGATCATACTATGCATTCTTTAACTGTTACATAATTTTAAAATAAGTATTGTACAACCTTTATACTATTATGTTGAGAGGCTTTTTGTAAAAATGAATACACATATGATAGAAGAAAACATCTTTAACCTTGGCCCAGAAATCTTGCTGCAGTTTTCCTGTTAGTGGCTTAAAACAATATGGTCTTAACTTTGGACCATAGTAATTTTAACTTACAGTACCACATTACAAGCATAATTCTGCGTTTCTTATTGGCAGAAGATTTGTTGATTACTGCTTACTTGTTTTAAATGCATCGGCCTTCTGAAAACTCCAGACTGTCACCAGGACCTCTTGAATTCAGTTCTTCATAACAGAAGTCCAATGCATTCACTGTGAGTCTGATGGGCATGCAGTAACACAGCTGCTTCCAACACGGGGAGAAGAGATACAAGTTAATTGAACAGCAAAGTGGCACTGCAAGTAAGGACACAACTCACACCTTATTTAGTATAAAATGAGAGAAGAATTAGAAGTTCTGTAGCAAAATGTGGGTTTGAAAAGTACTAATTTTTCTTAAGAAATTACATTGTATTGCAGTATGACAGCCTGGGTTTGTTTTGGTTTCAGTTAATTTATTCCTGAATGTAATCACCAAGAAAACACAAATGGTTTAATTAGAACTTAAACAAACTCAACCCTTTCCTAGAGAGTTCCTTCAAGATTTTTATGCAAACTTACTGGTGTGCTGTAACCAAACTTTGGTTTCATAATGAGGCACTAGACTGTTCTTTTCAATAGTAAATGTCTAAGACATTTCATAGGAATGATGACACTAAATATTCTACATTTCTCCAGACCTTATTCTACATTTTCTAAACACTTTTACTGGAAAAATAAAATTAAATTTGGGTGGATCTCAGTAAAAACAGTTGACATATAAAACTATATATTAAATCACCTCAATTTTGTTTCTAGATTTCTTAGGAAACATTATCTGTTATTGAAGTCTCATGCAATTTAAAGTCTATTTTAACAACTGCCTTGGTTTTTAGATACAAACAAACTGCTTCATTGACCAGAATTAATGTTTACTGATAGCTGTTATTTTAACAGGTTAGGGTTGCTTGAACTTAGTATATAGAATCATTCCCTTATTCTCTGACTTTTTATAAAGGAATATCATTTATAAATAATTCATCTGAATTGTTCTCAGTTTCAGATGAAGCCTTAGTCTCACTGAAGAATGGGAACTGTGTAATTGGCTTGAAAGAGGCCATTGAGTAGTCCTCCATGTAATACCTGTGTCTGCAAAAACAAAGTAATTAGAAACAAAGATTTTAATACATTAAAGCTGAAGTGGGATCTAGGAATAAATTTCCTTTTTATTTTCCCGCTGCTGATGGAGGAAGGGACATAAAGTATTGAATATATCAGTGTACAATGTGCTGTCATAGGAGGGGATGCTGACATAATAATTTCTGCCTGGTAGGACAAGTCTTCAGCATCCTGTAGAACCTGCTCAGACTTCCCGTATCTTGCTCAGAAACTGCAAAAAGATTTAAGAAAGTTTCTGTCCTCATTTTTGTAGGACAGAAGTTTTAGCTCCATTGGCATAAACATGCATGCTTGGTTATGGAGGAAACTGATGTTTTCAAGTTATCAGCAAATGTTTTGCCCAGAAGAGCACTCTATTTGCTGCTAAAAAGACAAATATTTCTAAATATTTCTAATATATTCTTAAATTACTGATATTTCTAAATTTTTCCTGACAGTACTAGGAACCACAGTCACACTCCATGTATTCTTCAAAATCTGTTAGAATTAATGAGGACCTTTTGACAGAAAATGTACAAAATATTTTTTTCTTGTCCTCTTTATTCTTAATTTTTGTCATTTTTCTCTGAACAGTACTCAACCCTAAATATTCAGATATTTATATAAGAAATAAATGTAAATGTGCATCTACACAAAAAAATATGTCCTCTGCAATATCTTCTTAATTTAATGTCAATTTTCCAATACTGATTTTTAATGAATTCTAATTGTTCATTTTCCTACTGACTTTCCATATTGTTATGGTTTATAGTTGCAGTGACGTAGACCAGACTAAATATTTCTTGAAAACTGATTATAGTCCTGTTACAGTACTGTTAATAATACCTAAATAAGGAATCCTTTAATTTATTTTCTTTATATTTGCTAGTTGACTGGACATGTAAAGAGAAGTGCTAAGACCAGTAGTCTCATGCTTGACATGAATCCATTACCCTTTTCCTTTTGGAGGAGAAAGGATAATGACTGTTGTTGCTTTAAGGAATAGCAACAACTTGAAAATATTATAATATCTTCTGGCAATGAAAGTGTTTCAATCTGCTTTGCATGAGCTGTATTTCTGCAACACCATCAATAGCTGAAAACAGAATGATCTTCAGAACTTGTTCCTGTTATTGTTTGAGAGAGGAGAGGAGAGGAGAGGAGAGGAGAGGAGAGGAGAGGAGAGGGAGTCAAAGAAATCTGGATCACCACCCCTGCATCCAGTGTTGCCTCAGCTCTGGTAATCTTGGGTGGTGGGTGCACAGACCACAAAGTTTCTGTTGCCTTTTAAGTTCATCTTATTGGCTGATTAGCACACTAGATGAGGAGGGGCAGGTATTCCACAACCATTTCCATAAGAGACAAGGTAAAAGGTGGAGCATGGGTTCCAGTTGAGTTGGTGATCATTGCCCAGCTTTGCTTTTTCCTCTGTTCCCAGAGATCTTATCAGTCATCCCAGAAATGTTCATGGTTTAACAGTTCTTGTTACCACTTCAACAGCAAAGGTGTGAAGTCATTAACAAGGCAAGCATGGTGTCTGGCTTGCACAATAGTATCAGGCTTAGTGGTACTTGTGCTTGAGGGGAAACACCCGATTTCACTGAGTCCATGTCTCCCCCTCTGAGACTTATCTAAGGAGTTTGTCAATGCAACTGCAAGGAAGTGGGGGGTGAATCCTTCAATAGACTCCTGCTCCCTTGGATGACATTCCTTAGACTAATCAAAGGCCATAGCTTGTCCTAGAGGTTTTCTGTGTCAATGAATATTTGAGGCATTACTTCTTTCAGTTCCTTACACTTATAAAGTCTCTCTATATACTGACAGGCCATAATAAGGTCTTCATGGAGCTTTCTTTTCTCTAGACTGAACAACCCCAAATTCCTCAGCCTTTTCTCATAGGAGAGGTGTTACATTCCTCTTACCGTTTTTGTGACCCTCCCCTGGACATATTCTAACAGATCCATGTCTTCCTTATGCTGGGGGACCCAGAGCTGGACACAGCACTGCAGGTGGGGTCTTATGAGAGCAAAGTAGAGGGGCAGAATCACCTCCCTCGACCTGCTGGCCACACTTCTCTTTATGCAGCCCAGGAGACAGTTGGCTTTCTGGGCTGCAAGTGCACATTGCTGGCTCATATACAATTTTATGTCCAATGTCCATTCTTCAATGATGAAGGATGTTTATAGCATAATGCTTGTGCTACTATCTGTCATAAAGTTATATTGTTTTGACAAAACCAACCAACCAAACTTTATCTCTTATATTCTACAATTGGCATTTTTCTGATGTACTACAGTAATATATCATCAATTCACTGGTCCACTAGTAATGTATGAAATTTAATGTGTAATCAACACACCATGATTTTCATGATAACTTGCTGTAATGAATTTCCAGAGTAATGCTAGCAGGTGCATACTAATGACTGATCATATCACTGTAGTATGAATTTATTCTCTGTTTTTACACGCAAGGAACTTGCTGAGGATGGTCTGATTGTTTACTTCTAGTAGAAGGGGCACTCCTGAAAGGTAGAAATGCAGTTCTAAAACCCTACTGTTACTGCATTTGTCCTTTCTAGATCTTCTTTTTGTCAAAGAGAGACACGAGCAATTCCACCTTACAGTTATCAAAAGATTGTGTGCCACAAAAAAAAGGTTAATTCTTCTTTTGTGTTTACCCATTCAAGTGTTATGTGTATATTCCAAAACTGATACTATTTTTCAGTGCAAATTTTCATGGGAATTTGTGGTAGATAATATAGTAGTGACAAGCAGTCATAAATTGTGCCTTGGAAAGTTCAGACTGTACATTAAAAATAAAAATTAACCTGGAGAGTAATGTAGCACTGGAACAGACTGGGCAGGATCATTCAAAGTTTCTGTCCTTGGAAGTTTTTCCTGGGTAGACAAAGCCAAGGCTGTATGACTCAGATTAGCTCCTCCAAGGTCCAACCAACTTTTCTATTATTCTGAGTTATTGTGAATCTATATATTAGAAAGACCTTAACCCATGTATGTATCTTTTCTCCAGTGATGACAGAATTTCCTCTGTCGAAAACCACTTAGTATTTACTATGAATACACTGTGAAAATATCTGTAAAATTATTAATTGCCCATTTATTCATGAAGTGTAATACATTAGTAGATATCGAGAATTAGATAATATCTTTCTTTTGCCTTGGAGTATGAGTAATTACTGCCTTCATTAAATCATCACATAAATACTATTGTTTAGCAAGGATACATCTGTATAACAATAAAATGGTTGAAGTGGCATATTTTAAAACACTGAATAAACTAGTAAGACTCCATAGCAACTAAATAAATCAAGCTGAAATGGTTTTTCAAACAAAAATTATTTTGCCCCTCCAAAAAATTAACATAACTGTACATTTTATAACAGGATATAAAGACAACAATAACAGACAGTAATTACAGCTACGCCATAATGTCAGCTTCATACAATAGTAAGAAATAGTAAGTAATTCTTATTCTTTGGGGATCACAACTCTAAGTGATGCATTTCTAAGAGAAATACAGATTTCTCTCCCAGAGCTTCTGTACATACATAAAGATTGTATTTTTTATAAATGAAGGTAAGAATCCACCTTACTGAATTACAGTCTCTCAATAAGAACTGAGTAGTAGCAAAACATCATTGAGATCTTCTTTTTTGTTGTAACCAGTAAAAAGGCTTACATAAAATGATTCACCACAATAAACACAAAGGAAGAGTGAACACAAGCAATGTCTCTGTCCAACCTGGAAATTAAAAAACCTTCAACAATACAAAGTAAGTAAAATTGACTTTTAGGTTCCTTGTTTTATAAATTCATTAATTTTTTTAAAACAAAAAAATACAGTTTATAAAGTCCTTTTAACAAAATACTTCCTAGTGCTTTAAAAATATTTAATGTAGGTATTTATGTAAATAGAACACTTCTTCTGACAGAATGTTGTATGTGGTAAAATTCTAAATGCAAACTGAACATCATTTACATGTGTTCTTAATGTATTTACAAATATCTTTCTGATAGAAAATTTGTACTGTTCATTTTTTTCCTATTTGTTTACAGTATTGTACAGTGGGTTTTGCCACTTTATGTACAGCTTGAAATGAATTTTTTTGACAATTTTTAAAATTTTCCCTTCTGCTTATTTGATGGCCAGACATCACCAGATTGTCAACCATAAAAAGGGTGTACAGCTATATTATCTACCTTTAGCTTGTGCAAGAAACCTCCAGAAGTTACTTTGATATTGTTCATGTCTACTTTCATGTTTTTCACAAATTAATGTGTTTTTGGAGCTGATGAGGAACTGGTGGATGATGATTCCCTTAGAGTGTTATTTAGTCCATATGGTTAGTCATAGAGCTAAGTTAGAAACTGCTGTCACTACCACACACACACACACACACACACACAAAAAGATGTTTGAGCTATTTAATACATACAAAATTTACACATAGAATACATCTTAAAACAAACAACTGTTAAATAAAAAAATATGCTTTGAAGAACCATTCCTATGGAAAGGTTAATAAATTCTTATGTCTTTTCAAACATTTTTTCAAAGCTCATTTAAGTTTCATGATCAATATTTTTTACTTTTTTACAGATAGACTTTTAATTTTGTCCTTCAAACTTGAAAAAAAAAGTCTGATGTACTATTTTAATGCCTGTTTGTTATAAGCTATGTGTAGTCCTCATCTCTAATCATTTGTGCATTGCAGAACTGAATGTGTATGTAGTTTCCCACTCAAATTAAATGAGGCATTTTAGGATATTTGGTTTTTTTTTTCACACAAAGTGTGACCTAATTATATAGTAAATTAATACATTTCTATAATTTCCTGGAAACTTTTCAGGGAGGAAGGTGATCATTTTAAGAAAGAAAGTCTTAAAATTTCATCTATCACTTCTCCTCTTCCACCAGAGGTTATCCTTCTGGAAATTTAATAGCCAAGATTTAAAAACAAATCCTCTAATAATCTAATCTAAATTTTTCTCTGACTTGGAAGCTGGCCCTGTTTTGATCATTGTATAACTCTAAAGCAAATTGTATCAATGAGTTTGCTTAGGGTGATGTGATGTGTTGACCTTGGCTGGATTCCAAGTGCCCACCAAGCTGCTCTATCACTCTTCCTCAGCTGGACAGGGGAAAGAAAGATATGATGAAAGGCTCATGAGTTGAGATAAAGTCAGTTTAATAAAGGTAAAACAAAGACTGTGCTGTGAAGCAAAGGAAAACAAAAGATTAATTTGCTACTTCCCATCAGCAGGTGATGTCCAGCCACTTCCTGGGAAGTAGGGATTCAATACATGCAGCGGTTGCTCTGGAAGACAAATGTAACAATGAATGCCCACCCGTCCTCCTTTCTCTTAGCTTTTATTGCTGAGCAGACATCATATGGTATGGAATATTGCTATGGTCAGTTTGGGTCAGCTGTTCTGGCTATGTCCCCTCC
The DNA here is from genome assembly GCA_010365825.1 of Otus sunia. NCBI lineage: Eukaryota > Metazoa > Chordata > Aves > Strigiformes > Strigidae > Otus > Otus sunia. Next base: position 5,226,220 of record ML997843.1, on the reverse strand, counting down.
TACGACCTTGCCCACCCCCAGCCTACTGGCTTTTGGACGGAGGTGAGGGGAATGTTAAAGAGGCAGTCTTGATGCTGTGGGAGCACTGCTCAGCAGTAGCCAGAACAGCGGTGTGTTAGCAACACCTTTCTAGCTACCAATACACAGCACAGCACTATGAGAGCTGCTATGGGGAAAACTAACTCCATCTCAGCCAGAGCCAATATAGGTGGCTTGAATCTGAAAAAGTCAGCTAATGATAGCTGAATTGTCAAAAACATATATTTGGTGAGCATTGAATTATTAATTTACTACCAAAAGAAACACCATCTCCACAGGACAAGATAAAGTTCAAGTAGCTTCCAAGACAAACAGAAAGAGGTTTTCTAGAAGTGAGTTCTATCCATACACCTAGAAGGTTCTTGATAATTATGGCATTTTTTGTGCCAAAAAGAATACAGAAACAGAGCTATTGTATTTCTAGTCAAACCAAGAGCGTTCTTCCAGTTTGGAATTTAAATCTATAAATTTGTAACTTACAACCTCTAAATTCCATAGACACAATGAAAGCATTAATACATACATCATATGTTTTCACTGTGACAGTAAACTTGTTTATCCTCCACAGACATACTGGATTTGTCTGGGATGGAGTTAAAGTTCTTCCCAGTAGCTCATATGTTTTGGATTTGTGACCAAAACTGTGTTGATAACACAGGAATATTTTAGCTGTTGCTGAGCAGTGCTTATACAGCATCAAGGCCTTTTCTGCTTCTCACACTGCCCTACCAGTGAGTAGGCTGAGGGTACAAAAGAATTTGAGAGGGGGCAGAGCTGGTAGAGTTGACACCGACTGACCAAAGGGATATTCTGTTTCATATGGTGTCATGCTCAGCAATAATAGTTGGGGGAAAGAAAGAGGAAGGGAGGGATTTTCCAGATTATGGAGTTTGTTTCCCAAGTAACCGATAAGCATGATGGAGCACTCTTTCCTGGATACAGCTAAGCATCTGCCTGCTGATGAGAAGTAGTGAATGAATTCCTTATTTTCCTTTGCTTGCACCTGAAAATTTTGCTTTACCCATTAAACTGTCCTTATGAGTTTTTGCACTTTTACCCTTCCGATTCTTTTCCTCATGCCACTGAGGGAAAGTGAACAACCGTCTGTGTAGCTCTTAGCTATCTACTGGGGTTAACACACAATCCCCTGTTTAGAATTTAATTTATACATTCATAACTTCAAAGTAGTCAATTCCATAGAAACAGTGCAAACATTAGTACATACATCATCTACCTTCAATGTGTCAGTAAACCTGTTTATCCTCCAGGGGCTTTAATGAATGCTGCAGTCTGGCTCCATGAGTGCATATGAGTTCATTGGATTGAAAAGGGGGAAGGAGGTAACTGATACTCCAAAGCAGGGATCCAGACTGAATGACACCATTCTGAAACACAGAGTATTTCACTTCTCCAGCTCCCTGACCACAGCTGACATAATCATAAGTTCTCAATTTCTCTTAACATATGTGCAGAATATCAGCCAAAGGTAAGTATTCAGTGATCTGATATCTGTCATTTGAGCTACATTTCCTACTGCTTTGGTCATTCTGCTTATATGCATCTTTTGGGGAAATAAGAACCACAGTAGATCCTAGTACTTGTGCACTGCTCGACTAATAGTCCCAAGTAGCAGTTCTTTGCTTTTTCTTCCCTTTCTGGAATATTTAGGTATATACACACATACACTCTGGAAGTAAAACTCTGACCCCCAAACATGAAGTGCTGAGGCACTGACTGTCTCGCTTTTGAATGTAGTAGCAGTCGCCCCAATGCTTTTCAGTTGTTTCACACCCAAGGGCACTTATTATAAAGAACCCTAATGTAGCCGTAGATCTTATGGAAGTGATAATGAACTGGCACATAAACCTATGGAATATTCTAGTTTATTCTTACATTGAAAATGCTTTTGACTAACAATGAAGCAATCATGTACTTGGCACATACTTGGAAGAGCAAATATGAAAGTCCCTAATTGACTCAAATAAGACAAATGGTCTTCCCACAAAAGAAGAAAAAACAGTTTCTGTCAGTGGCATCATACTCTGTTAAATACAGCTATACCAACATGGAAAGACAGAGAAGTCAAATTTTTCTGTTTAGGCCACTTATTTCTACATAAAACTACAATTTAGTAACAAAGAGGTTCCAAGTTTTAGGTATGAATTTGCAACGATTAGATATTAACTTACTGCACAGAAAAAATGGTACAGACAGAGAAATAGACTTCATTTTCTAGCAAAGAGAAAGGATTTTATTAGCTTAGACATAAACCTATACTTTCTGATCAGAACTGGTTCTCACTAGTTTGCAGAGAGTTTGGAGAAGAAAACTTTATTTTCTCCACATCCATCCCCACAGATATATTATAAATCTGGCAGAAAAGTAAAAAGAACTTTATTTTTTATTCAGCTTTTCAAATGCTGTGACTTAGATAAGCCATGATTTTGAATCCCACTTCAGGTGCCAAGATATTCCCATTCTCACCAGAGGAAATATTGTAATATAACAGGATTTTGGATTCCACTGTTCAAGTCACATCCTGGTTCCATTCTGTAACTGGGCTGTTGAACACTGCCCTCTCCCTGCCCCACCAGCCTTCTCTGACTCAATTCTATCAATCCTCTAACCAGTCAGCATTAATGGAACTGAACAAATTTAGCATGGGGTAAATTATGCCTCAGCTTTTGAGTTGAAGAGTAAGAGAGAAAAAGAAATACATTCAGCTACCATCAGTGGGCCATCAGAATGGCCACTAATCCTTTACTATTAATGAAAATTGCATACTGTATTTTTCCCACATTTTCTCCTTTTTTAAATTAATACCTCACCTGACATCTCAGGAGCTCACTCTATTTTATTGCAGAATCTGTTCACATGCTAACAAAAGTAGAATCTTTGATCCACTGCTGTTCCAAGAATTTTGCTTTTCCACTGTACCTATAAGTAGTAATTAAAGATAGCAGGTCATACAAGGAAAGCAGGTGTATAAGCCAAACAAATCCGGCATCTGAAGAAACATTCATTAGGGACAAGTACTCCCTCTTCAGAAATTCTGTCTCATTAAGGGATAATCAGGAATGCATCAATAAGGTGACATAACTGATTACTTTTGCATCTGTCTCAATAATTTTTGTGCTGCTTAGGTCTGCCAGCAGCAGCAAGCAGGAACAAATTGCCACTGCATTATAATGTTAGATTGATATTAGTGGAGCTACAATTGATGGTTTCATGTTGATTTAAATGGCAAGATCTTATAACGTTGCTTTATACAGATGCAGTTGAACTTGATATACAGATGATTGCTGCTGACACAAAAATGACTATAAAGGTCATTAACATCCTAAAATCTGAATTCTATTGAAGAACATCATTATAATTTACATGATTAATATTAAAGGGTGGCTGTTGTATAAGCAGAAGTTTCTAAAAACAGCATTTGCTAAGTGTTGCTTAGCAATACTTATGTATACTTAGATAATGATACGTGGTGGGACAAAATTAAAGGCTATAAAATTTAAAAATAAAATATAAAATTCAGAATTGTTGAACTTTAACTTAACTTTTATTTTAAAGTACACAGACATTATGTACTATATAAAAAAAAAAAGAAAGTTTAGGGTTGTTTGTTAGTGAGAGAAGTAGTTTCAAGTTCCATGTAAGTGAAAGTGAAAGGAAAAAAAATCAGTAAGGGCTATTTTCTTCAAATTACAAGACTGAAAAGAAGAACAGTAAAAATCCCCCTAAAATATCAGTTTTGTTCTTTCCTTTAAAAAGTCTAAGGAAGATAAAGGATGATCTAGGGGAGAACTTGTAGAGTAGGGCTGATGGTTGGACTCGATGATCCCAAGAGTCTTTTCCAACCTGAGTGATTCTGTGATCTCAGACCTCTCAAGCATCCATAAGTCACTAGAATTTTGTATGAAGAAAACTTCCTTTTGGTGAAACAAGGTGATCAGAATCTAGTCTCATGTCACAGACAGGCCTAAAATGGTGAGGATGACTTGCCTGGTTACTGTTCTTATTGTCTTCCATCATGGAATTGTTGATCAGATTCCATCAGTGTAAATCTAGTCTTTGTGCATGCAGAAGCAGAAATCCACAGTCTCACTTTTTTTTTCTCTCAGCTTCTATTTCAGAAGTATCATAAGACACATGTTACCTCCTGTATTTGTCTTTTGGGTTTTATTTTTGTTTGTTTGTTTGTTTGTTTTTTCTGCATTGTGATTCAAACACTGGAGTGAGCTACAAAAATTCTGTAGCTTCTACCAGTTGCTGCTTACAGACTTCCTGCATATCCTTGGGTAGAATAGCTAAACTCAAACCCTCAGTGAGAGGTAACTATTTAAATCCAACTGGCTTTAAAGCTTAGAAAAGGTGTTATTCATTGAAGAAACCATTGCAAGTTACTGCATCATATTTATAATTCTTTGTTTTAACCAGACAAAGTAACATTTGAAGAGGATAGAAGGCTGAGTTATTTGGTATTTGAGTTCTGACTCATCAAATATTTTTTAAATTATTATTAATAATATTAATAGCAATAAGATTGAACAAAATTAGGGGATACTGTATATTTTTAAAAGCAGAATCCAGATTTCACATGACTTCACAGTGAGGCCTTCAGGGAAACCAATCACATTTCACTTTACTTATTGTGAGGGAAAGAATGTTGTTTTCGCATAATAAGCCTGATAGGAAGGGCAGGAGCGATTCACCAAAGCAATCAACAAGAGCAATTCACAACCATTGAAATCCCTGGCCTAGGGCTAGAAGACAAGTGGTCCTTTTGTCAACTATGATGACCCAGTACTTGGAACTGGGTTTAGATAGATGCTGATACCGAAAGACTTGGGGAACCTGAATTTCGAGTTTTTCTGTTTTAGTACGCTTGCGTGATGAGCTCATGCATATTAACTTCTCCGCCCTGGAGAGAGCC
>ML997843.1:5187614-5220634 GCA_010365825.1 Otus sunia | reverse complement strand
CTCTGTTCTCCTCTCACAGACATTCGAAGCTGTAATTTACGGAGAGCTAGTTAACTGTGTTATTAATAATAAATTTTTATTTTTTTATTTTTTGCCTCCGTAACATGATCTGGCATTGCTCTGACAGATTTGCTGGTTACAAGTTGCGGTCATAGAAGTTATCAATGTTGTCATGTAACATTCAAAATAACTATTAAAATACGTTCTGTAATTCAAAGAATGCCACAAACAGTGGTGAACATTGTTAGGTCACTCATTTCTGGAAGTTGGGAAGATAATTAGAAACAGAAACCAAACTTTAAAAACCTAAGTCCTGAAGTTTACTGCAAAGGATCTGGATTCCCTGACTTTTCCTGACCAGTTATCTAATCTACATACTGTACTCGCAAACTTTAACTTAGATTATTTTAAATGTTAAGAAAACTTACCTTTTTTTTTTCCTGAAGTGAATCATCCTTCATAACTGACATGTTCTTTCACTGTATTATTGAACTACCTATCAAAGTATTTGATCATATTCTAGATTCTTTACTTATCAGAAACTCACCTTAAAACACTCCATGCAGAGCATATGCAAGTGAAAGGGCTTGTTGCAAAATAGAATTCTATTAACAGACAGCTCAATGAAGGACTGGAAAATATCTATTAACAGACAGCTCAGTGAAGGATTGGGAAATATCCAGCTGCTAATGTGTTTTAAATTACATACCCTTATACTATGTGCATTCTAATATTAGAAAAATTGGTACCCTCCCCCTTATACAAAAGGAATTAATTTAATCTCACACTGGGCATTTTAGCTGTTCAGTACATAATGAGGAATATAACTTTTCCAATTAAAAAGAAAGAAAAAAGAAAGGGTTCCATTCTGTAGTGTAGCAGAAGCAGAAAATCCAGATATATATGATTCAGACAATAAAACCAAACATATTTCTGCCAAATTTAACTGATTTCCTTCAGTGTCACAATCGTGTTGAGTCCCCCTGTTAAGTCTCCCAACAGCCTGCTATCTCAGGTCCTATTTCCAGAAGTACTGATAGGTTGTAACACTTTTTATTTTTCCATGGATCTCTCCAGCATATTATCTGAGCCCTTCTGACTGCCTGTTCCCTTTCCACAGTTTCATGTTACTAAATTCTCTGAGACTCCAGATTATGTCTTTCTTTATACCTAAAAAAAGTCAGCAGAGGGGAAAGCTTAAGATGCAAGAAGGAAAATGCAGCTGAGGTCTTTCACATGGAAGCAAAGTAATGGGAGAAGTAGGAGTGGTTTCATCCACACATGGACCTGAGGTGGATGGGCATGCACCTGGCCCCAGAAGCTATGACACATTCATTGGTGCCATGGGGTAAACATGTACCTAATTAATTCCAGAGATTTCTTTGGAACGAATTAGAATAGAGAAGAGGGAAACATGATGCTTTCACACAAAATTAAGTAAGTGGAAATTTTGAAAGAATTAGGTGAAATAGTGAGGGACAAAAATAGGAAGGTAGGACTGAGGCAAATAGGAAGACAGGAAGATGATTAGAGACGTACTTGCATGATATCTTCAAATATAGCCACCCAGTTACTGAACTGCTGCTATTGCTCACACAGTCCACAAATCACTTGAAATCACCACAGCGCTGTCTATACTTAGTGACATTATATGCGTATGCTGAATGTATAAGAATATGGAATTGTACTTGAAAGAATATTGAAGAGATATACAAAAAGATAGGTGTGTGTGTTTGTGCATGAACATAGTTTACAGCTTCAGTTGGTTCTCCACGTTTGCACTTTCAAATGTCCATTGAATATTGTTTCCTTACTGCCATGTGTATTACCAACTGGTACTTTACATATTGATAATATTTTGGTATGTCATCTACTGACAAACAGGTTACAAGTTACTTGTCAAATATGAGCATTACTTGACAAATATAAGCATTTTTATCACATTTTACAGATGGGTCAATTAGGCTGTGAGTAAATAAATGGGAGAAGTTACATGAAAATGATTAAATGTTCAGAAAACATGAAGTGAGAAGTTCAGGAAATTCAACCTATTTAGATAAGCTAAGAGAAGACTAAAGGATGACATGATCACAACATATAAAAGCCTATAGAAGGAATGAAAATTTAATGATAAAAAGTTCTTTAATCCAGGTCACAACCATATGACACCATCCTATCACTTCAAATTCAACTAGAAAAATTCAGACTAGGCATACAATTTCCGTTGTGTTCTCTGAGCCATTGCAAAAACATCTCAGGAATTCTGGTGGCTTCTCTCTTGCTGGAAACATTTATATCAAGACTAACCATTTAGCTGAAGTATGCTTTAATTTAGTGCCAGCTGTAGGACTGACAAATTGTATCAGGAAACTCATTAGGACCCCATTATGTCAGAGGTCAAACTGCAGGATTATAACAGTTGCTTCAAGTCTAGAGTTTATAAAGGATGTGACTAGAAAGAGAAGTGTCTGCTTCAATACAGCATTCCACAGGGTTCAAGAGCACTGAACCTGCTGTTAGCCTATAATAAGATTTGGATTTGTATACACTGCTCAGAGTCTCACATTGACATCTATAATAGTGTGTGTATGCCAAAAAGAAAAAAAAAAAACAACAACCTTTTTTCTAGTGCCTGTTCCCCCTGTTCCGTACAAGAGATCTTCCACAGGTGATTTGACCTTCTATACTGGCAGAAAAATATTCACTAATTGACATTTATTTAATATTAGTGTTTTCTGAATAAGGTTCAGTAATGCAGTGTATTAATTTCACAAAGTATAACATTTCTAATTGTATCTTTCTTATATTTACTTTATATAGGTAAGATCTAAGGGAGAAATGTCTATCTCTGCAGATTAATTATTCCTTGGCAATCTTGTTTGATTCTTTTATTAAAATTAGTTTATAATTGACATCATGAAATTTATTTCATTTCTAGTGCAAAAGGATTTTGAAGTTAATTTCATAAGATGCACACTTGCAGGTTATTCTTTTGAATGGGCTACTCTGCATCTGCTTTTGGGATCCCCTACCATACAGTTCGAGGTCTCAGATCTTAAGATATGAGATGTTCTGAAGTACAGTTTTGCTGACTATTTGAATACCCTGTAATTAGATATTGCCAAGGAACCAAAGTGACTGAGTACCTCCAACATGAAGATAAATCAGCTATCAATAATCACATGAATTATCTCTTCTTCTTTCATTTGCAAGTAAATTACTGTGTGTCAAGCAGCCATTTATGGCATGAGTCCCAGTCCTGATATGTTGGTCTTTGCCTTGGAAGAAATCCAGGAGTAATTCACAGACATCATTTAGTCTTCAATCTTCAAGAAAAATAATGCCATCATTCAGCAGAGACTGACCTCACTTCTTAATTACGAAGTTAGTGATCTTGGAGCACAGAGCAGAAACACAGTTCCATAATCCCTTCTCCTACCCTTCCCTCTCAACCTTGTTCTACCACCTTCTTTCTTGTATCTTCCTTCTGAAAAACCTCTCTATCTCCAAGTCTTTAAGAATATATTTTGTACATTCTATAATATGAAAAATTATCTCAGGTCAGTCTTCAGAATCTGAAGATGTTTCAGATTCAGCATCATAATTCTATTTTCTGTCATGTGCTTATGCGTGTAAGAAACACATAATTATGTATGACATAGGCATCATATTCAATATGGTCTACACTAATTTTTTATTAATATGCATAAAAGGTATCTTTCTGTTTAAAAAAAAATAGCAGCAAGATTCTTTGTTATTAATATATTTTCTTGTGATTCAGAAAATTTTTACAGATGTGTTATACATCAGTTTTACAGATGTGACTGCACAATTAGACCATGTATTACAAAGCTGGTCTTCGGGTTTCTTCAGTAAAATACACAAGACGAACAACAAAGAAATCCACACTTTTCCACAGATTAAATTGACTTTTTTCAAGAGAATATTGTTCATTTGTATTCCCTGTGAATTGGGCTTGGTGTAAAGAATAATTTATAGCAAAGGAATTTATGGTTAGAAATTGGGAATAACATTCTAACATCAAGTACAGTTGAACATTAGATTAGACTGCCTCTGCAACCTGCACTGGAGGTTACTGTTAATACTTGAGCAGGTTGTGGGTTTTGTACTAGATGTAATGAATCTAAATTATAAATATATATAAAAAATAAATTTACATTTTAAAAAAATGTAATAAATCAGGTTTGTGATGAATGAGTTAATGCTGCACTCACATCTGCAAATATCAGATATTGTTAATACTTGTGGTGGAATTTAGGAGCTGAAGCTCCACCGTGACTTAAAGGTCATTGTATGAACGGTCCTTGCAAATCCTTTCTTGCTCTGTTTTTTTATGTCTTTTGTTTTCTGACATTAACAAGAATTGGAAGTTGTGACATAGTCAACAACTGTATCTAAGGATTAAGGGAAAATTAGTGTTGCATATTGAAATTCCATCATAGACATTGATATGGTCTAGACAAACCATAGCAATTGTAACTTAAAAAGAGAAAGAATAGTTATTTAACATAATCTGAGAAAATATCAAGGTGTTCTTTAACTGCACTGATGAAAGAGGAAACTATAGTAGCCAGACAAAACTCTTTGCAACCATGAAGATAAATCATTGACAAAAAGAGATCGTAAATGAACCAAGTTCTGATGTCATTTTCAAATGGCAGCAATGAAGTGGAAAATTTTTATACTATGGAGAGGAATGTTCACTAGTACTATAATAAATCATTTACTGAATATTATCACAGTTTGAAATAAGTTATAATTAAATTTAAAGGAAATTTGAACATATTATTTGATTTCAAAGAAAAACTTCTTTGATACATCTCCTAGTAAACATTATCCTACTGCCTGTTAGCTTAAAATAAAATACTAAAGATCTCATTTAAAAAGATCCTTTATAGTAGGCTTCAAGTGTTATTTTCCATAACTCTGCTTTCATTTCTTAGCCTGAGAAGAGTTATTACCCTTGCTACAGAAATGAGTAATTCTGAGAACTATTTTCTTAATGATTGCTCACAAGAACAAAAGTTTAGATAGAAATACATATAAACTAAAAGTAGGTTGAAATAATACTTGAAATATTATTGTATTGGTCAACTCCAATGTGCTGTTCACAGTATATAACCAATGCAATAAAATAATCAAAATTGTGTTCTCTAACAAAAGTAGAATCAAATGACATCACTTGACCGTCAGCCAGTAATTATGGCTTCCATACAGAATAAGACAAAAGAGAAAAACTGTAGTGCCAGCATTGAATAACAAGCATTTTCTGGAATAAAATCTGAAAAATATTTTATACATATTTAAGATTTTGCACAGTCTTTGACAAAAGTAATACTGTTGAGAGGCTTTAAGGACTTTCTACTTTGCTAAAACCAAAATAGGTATAAAAACTGGTATTCTTACTAGCATGATTTTGAAGACATGAACAGGAATGTTTCCAAACTGCATGCCTATGGAGCTCCTGGATAAACAGAATAACCATTAGTGTAATTCTTCATGTAATCATAAAGTTATTTCATAGTTTGAATGCATGTTAATGTGGAGTTGTAATTTTCAGTGAAATTTGTTTTACCCAATGACAGTTTGTAAAAATGTATTATAATAATTATATATTTCATATCACTTTTCATTCCTTTAACATTGTTTATAACAGTTATAGTCAGTATATGTATGTAATGGATATACACACTCATCTAGAATGTAGAAAAAGCTGTATTTCAAGAACAAACACTACGTTTTTACTTATAAAGATAATAAATACTGAAAAACTGTAAATGTAACTTTTCATTACAGCTTACTTTTCTTGAAAAGTAGTCAATTTCTGAACACATATTTTGAAGTACTTTTATGCTAGCTCTCATTTTAATCCAATTAAATTTAACCTTATGAAAACTGAAGAATGTGCCTTCACTTTTCTCAAAATAAAGCAGATCATATTTTATTATTTCCCATTCTAAATAAATTAGAATAACATTTCTGGATATTTTGATGCTCTGTTCAATGTTAGCATGCTGGGAAGTTTAGTAGTTCACAGCTTTAGCATGTGTGACAAATTAGCAGTTCTGTAGACTCAAACTTTGTTTCATTAGATTAAAAAATGAACAAACAAACACCAAAATACTCAGTTTCTTCTGTACATTCATTTTCTTAAGACTAAAGCATTGTATCTATTAATTATTTTGTCATATACGGTGTCAAGAAAGATAGAAGAGCAGTCTTAACTGGCATTCATTTAGTTTGTAATGTAAATTTTTTGGATTGTACTTGCTGAAGGTTAAAAGTCTGAGAAAAAAAAATATTTAGAATTACAATCAATTAACCTCAATAAACTTAACTTTTGGACCATTTTTGTTCAATATCTTTATCAATAACCTGGACGAGGGAATCAAGTGCACCCTCAGTAAGTTTGCAGACACCACCAAGCTGGGCAGGAGTGCTGATCTCCTTGAGGTTAGGAAGGTTCTATAGAGGGATCTGGACAGGCTGGATCAATGAGTCAAGGCCAGTTGTATGAGGTTCACAAGATTAGGTGCCAGGTCCTGCACTTGGGTCACAGCAACCCCATGTAATGCTATAGGCTTGGGAAGAGTGGCTGGAAATCTGCCTGGCAGGAAATGACCGGGGGATGTTGGTCGACAGGTGGCTGAATATGGGCCAGCAGTGTGCCCAGGTGGCCAAGAAGGCCAGTAGGATCCTGGTTTGTATCAGACATAGTATGGCCAGCAGTACTAGGAAGTCATTGTCCCTTCGCACTTGGCACTGGTGAGACTGCACCTCAAATATTGTGTTCAGTTTTGGGTCCCTGTCCTGGTCACCTATGATCTTGAAACCAGAGACTCTTTGAGTTGTATCTGCACAATCAGCTATAATATTGCACTCCTAACACTAACACAGTGATGGGGCTCCTGGGCAGATATTGGTTTGTAGTTGCCTGGCCAGGCTCAGGACCCACCTCTTCTGCTTTCACACCCACCTGTGAGGAATCAGACAATCTTTAGTCTCTTCTGTGCCCTTGTTTCTTTCCTCCACCTGTCCTGACAGCTTAGACTGAACTCTAGCAACCAAATACTAGTTTGTACTATGTATATGTACAATGATCCAAACTGTCTAGGTGCCTCCCAATTTAGTCTATGATCTGGGCACTCCTGTAATGATTTTGCTGCTACTAAGAACATCTGGCAGGATGGCATTTATTTTGCGTCTGATCTAAATTCTGCTGCTGAAAGGTTTATAGTATTATTAAGGTATGTGCTGTATCAGAATTGTTCTCAAAAATCTCATGTTTTCCAGCCTTTTTTTTTTTTCTTGTCTGATCCAATTATCAAACTGGGTGACATCTATCAGAGTTAGATTTCAATCATTATTTTATGCAAATGTTAAGTACTCTATTTCTTGCCTCTGATAATGATTGGTATATAAAGAATCACAGCAAGAACACTATATACAAGTCACCTGATTGTTCACTGGATGCTGGGTAATCTTTTCACAGCCCAGATGAGACACAAACATACCACCACAAATTTTTATTTTGGATTATTCTAATCTTTAGTCATTGCATTTCTTCCAAACAGGTCTTCAGCTTTGTCTTTGTGCAAGTCTTGTAGCTTTCAGGTTTTTTGACTATAACACTGAGAATAAATAAAAATATTTTCATTTTGTGTATTTCCCAAAAAAGAAAAAAAAATAATAGTAATAATAATAATAATGAAAGCAAAACAAATATATTGATGCAGTTCAAGTGTGCATACTTTGATTGATCATTTTGAATTATTCTGTAACAATTCCATTAATTTTTTTTTAGAAAAATAACTTTAAGCAATTGTTAATATTCTTTTGTAAGAAAATCTCGCACAAATAGTGAAAAAAATATACAGCTTTATGAAGTCTTGTTTATTGAATCCTTTCCAGTTATTAGGAACAGATGTGCCCCCTCTTGCCTACAGGAATGACTTGGGGAAAATAGTTGCATGTTTAAAGTAGCTTCCAGCTTGTAAATCAAAATCTAGATGATTCATCTTTCTTACAAGAAAAAAATTGTATTAAATATTCACAGAATATAGCTACAGCATTTATGGAGATGGGTTCCAAACCAAAAAAAAGGGGTAGACAAGGTATCTTAGAGGAATCAATGTGAACTTTTAAACAAATATAAATGCATATATAATATAAGCTTCTTCTATATCACCATATCATGCTTGGGGAATCTGAATCCAGTAGGGAAACAAAGAAGCCTTTCTTTCCCTCAGCCTGTATTATATTAATATTAAAATAAAGTATTAGCTTGCAGAAATTTATATTTGATTTTGTCAGACTCGTTTTAACAATAGGCTCCAATTATTTTAAAGGCATTAATTTATATTCTCATGCAAAACTTTGTTATGTTAGCACTTTGAAATGTAAACTGAAATATTTTTTATCAAATTAACAAAATTGTAGATATCGTAAATGAGAAAGACCTAGTAGATCATTCAAGTCAAAGAAGGTGTATCTTAAATCTATCTATATTCAGCCTAATTCTAGAGCATGATTGTCACACACACAGTTTATGAATAATCTGTTAAATACCTCACACTTGTAATTCAGTAGTACTACAGATAACATGCATGTTTGTGTAGCACAGAAATAATTTTATCATGGTGGTTCCCCATTCTTAGTGGTTCTTCATCAAATCCCACTCCATGTTTCCCAACAGCCCTTCATCTTCCTTACCTTTCTTCCTCTCTTTCACCTCTCCACATGGTTCACAACACTTTTCTCAAGAGTTGTCTTTCCCACCATACACTTGCAGGATACATAGCTAAGGAATAAAGTAATGCAGTAAGGAACATAGAGTAATAACAGTCTTGAATTACCTAAGTGAACAGGTTATTTTAGACTTCATTTACCTGAAAACTTATTTTAAAGAAAAAATTCTTTTAAAGGGGTACATTTACATTTTATGTCATTACATGTATATCAATCGTGTCCTTGCATCCTATCCTTAACAAGTATAGCTACTCTTTTTACATGAACCTGTTGCTGTTCCTTGAAATACAAAGACCAGCTCAGTGTTTGTCTAGTTTTCCTTATGACTTTATGATCAAGCTTAATCTTCACCACTAATTCTTCTTTCTGATTAAGGCAGAAACATAATGAGAAATAGTGTTATCAACATTCTCCCCTTTGGTTAAATTATATAATCTATTCTGTATTACACAAACAAATTAATATATACCTCTGATTCATACTTGAAACATATTTAACTTCTAAGTTATATTTTTAAAGTCATATTCATTCTGGCAATAGTTTTATTTATTTGTTTGTTTTGTGAGTTAGACCGCCCTACTGAAACAGTGTCCTTGAGAACCAATTTTTGGTATGTTCTGTTGTGATGCAGGTAACATAAAGAAGAGAGTTATTATGCAATGGAATCAGTAGAGCTAGAAATAGATTTTGTGAGGAGCTTTGTCAAGAAAGAACAACAGTTTCTTGAAAACAATACTTTATACAAAAATGCACTTATTCTTGCAGAACTTCTGTTGAAATGTTTTTCAGGTTCAGAATGAACAGAATATGAGCCATCTACTCAAGTTATTGGGTAGATAGATGTGACAGTTAAGGAAATCCCATGAACTTCTGACACTTAAATCTCTTTCCTTCTTTTACTGTTTAGCTTTTTTTTTTAATTTTATTTTTTTAATTGTATATTTGGATATGTTTATAAATATATATATCTATATCTGCGTATACATATGCCTGTGTGTGTGTTTACATACATACATAGACACAGACATATAAACATACATATAGAGATAAATTCTTCATAAGTAGCATGCACTTACTTCTTTACTTTTTTCCCATGCCTTTACACTTTTCCTCAAATCCTTCTTGCTATGTTGTGTTTGTTAGATTTATAACCAGAAAGAGGAAAATGTTTTGATTTCACATTAATTGAAACCAGTCTTTAAAAAAAAAAACAAAAAAACAACATAAAATAACAAATTATTATGAAAGATATTAATGTACTCAACAGAAAAAATAATTGAGTTTTAAATAGTTGTAATAATTATCCATTTATTTGAAACACCAGTATAGAAAAAAGATATGGAGAAACATTTGTCTGGAATCACAATTAGATAATTGATTTCAAATTCGGACAGCATACATGCATGCAGTCATTAGCACTATTTTTATTCTGTGGTGAGGCTGAACTGAATGTCATCTGGTGAAAATATCCTTAACAAGTTCAATCCTGCCCAGCTATAAAATGATGAGAAAACTGAAGCAGGGACATGGTGTGTATATGTTATGTTATCTAGACCTTCTGTGCATCTTTTGTGCTTTTTAGTGTAAGGAGCATCCTTTTTTGTGTAATGAGCTTCAAAAGTAATCCAGGATACTCAGAAGAGTACTGCATGAAAGAAGTACTTTGTTTCCTTAGATTTTTACATGAGTGCCATCACAGATTTTCTGTGATGAAGATTTTTTATGATGTTCCACTGTTGTGAAAGGAAGTAGCAGACAGAAAGCATGATGTACATTAAGTGTATGACACAGGAGAAAAAGATGTTTTAATCTGTTCCAATCAGGTAGTTTAGTACTGAAACTTGCTACATGTCTAAGCAGAGGCAAAACAGCTTTCCATAAAAGACAGTGGAACTCCCAGAGATGCTTTTGTATGTGATGTGCTACAGGCATAAAAGCAGTTGTTGCATAACCTCCTAAAATGACAAACCACGAAAGATGAATTTGCTGAAGTAATATTAGTTAAAAGAAATTTTCCACTTCCCACCCATCACCCTACATCATTAAATGAAAGGCACTTATCAAGAAAGAAAACTATTTTTGTTGTCTGCAGCAGAAAGGAAGTTATAATCATATTTAGTTAGTTAATGTTTATAAAGCACTTTAGATCCTTTGATGAAAGGTACTTGATAAATGCTAAGCATGATCATCATTATGCTTTTTTCTATAGTCTGGTAATGTAATTATGATGTCTGCTCAGTCTTTTCAACAAATAACTTATAAGAAGTATTGAATTTTGAGATATTTTTACTTACTAGTGTTATACATCAACAAGGCTGGATTTTCTTTTCAGGTTTATGTCATTTACAATTTCAATTATCATTGCCTTCTTGGCACTCAGCTAAATGACTAACTTTTGCTGGATTTTCCTGCCATACATATTTTCAGTAATACAGATGCATTTTTTAGTTCATCTTCTTCTACAAAAATATGTATATATATATCTTGTAGAAATATTTGTGAGGACCTGAAACTTTTTTAGAGGAAGATTTATTATTGATTGTAACTTAGCTGCTGACTGTGGCTTCTTATAAAATAAATGGAGGAAAACAAATGAAATATATTACATGTTATTCCATTTTTTTCCTTTTTTTGTTCTGCATCAATATGTAGACATTTTATTTCTGATGTGTATCAAAAGATCCCACTATTGAGCTGGGTTTTGGGATTCTTTGAACTCTACAGAGCTCATTGCAAATGCCTAACCCTAATCACATGATGCAGTGGTGTAATTTAGGATTTTCAAAGTCTGATCCGAGCAGGTCACCTCTATCTCTTTTATAGGTAATTAAAATGTTTTTAAAGATAATTCATCCCATGCACCTTGAGTGTGTCCTGTCTTTCTTCTGCAAGACTTACCGAAGGAAGGTGATCATTCTTTTAAAGAACTTCTATTTTTAAAGCGTAACCAGAATAGCATGCATTTTTTTCATAAAGTATTATCTTAAAGTTCAGCTTCAGGAAAGCAGCTGAAGGAGACTGCATCAGTACTCTTCTCCCCCTATAAGAAGCCATCACCTCTAGATATATGCTAGACTGATTCATATAAAGAAGCACTATCCATGTCTCCAGAGAAAGCTTTGCCATTATGAAGAAAATAAACCAAATTCAATAAAGAAACTGAAGTCAGATTTGGAGAAAAGATGAAGAAAATGTTGCAAAGAGAACAAAATGGAGCACTCTGGCTAGAAAATAGGACACAGATTCAGGGAGGTTAAGGGAACCAGGATTCAAGTTTCTGCTCTCAAATTCTTTCTGTATTTTATCCAGTGACAGTTTAATGACCAAACTGGGACATGTGTGACTTGCACAGTGATAAATCTATAGGCACCTGTAGGCATGCAATGTGAAAAAATTCAAAGAAGTTAGTCAGGACTTTTCAAGTTTCAGTAATGCAGTTAGGAACATAGATCTAAGTTAGTAACCTAAGAACAAAACAATTTTCGAACATTTCAATAATATATGTTCAGTATGCCAAAAATGTTGTGGGTTTTTTTTCCGAGTGAAAATCCTAGTTTTGAATTTGTGTTAAGAGTGCTACTAAATGAGACTGAAAAGCCACTCTTCCATGAAATAAAAATTCTGGGGAAAGAAGAGAGAGACCACCTATACTGCGTATTTCAATAATGTTGAACTCTCATTTTTATGTGAAACATGATATTAATGATCAAAAATATATCATAATATTAATTCAACATATTGCATGGCCTGAAACCCAAGATTTAATAGGTTATAAATGTAAGAAGATTTGAGCTGTTAAACCCTATGTTTCGACCTTATTAGAATGAAACATATCAGTACTACTGATATAGAGCGAGCAATTTCACTTTTTACTTCTGAAACTTTTGTGGACATTTTCTCCACTTGAATTTTGAAAATAATAATAGTAAAAGAAGTAATTTGGTTAAACCTAGACATCAGGTATTACCGATTTTTTATTTATTACAGCTCTCTTATTATAGTAGCTGCCTTTTTTCCTCATTCACAGGACATAATGTAATAGTTCTATATGGTACCATACTGTGAACATGATTCACAGTTATCAGCTGCCTATAAAATGTTAAGTGTTACACTTAATTACAGGGAATAAAAATAAGGGTTAAATTATTAATGGATATATAAAATATAAATTTCTAGAGCCTAATACCTGGTTCTTCTATTTATGGTTCCCAGTTTTGAGATAGATATGAACTTCCTGTACTTAATGCATAATTACCAGGTGCCAAAGAAAACTACTGGAAGATCACCTCTTTCTCATGTAAATTGAAACAAAGGACAGAAAATTGTGTGACATAACATGATACAGGATATAAGAAAAAGAAAGAATACCAGACAATGAGCAATATGGTTATGCTTGAAACTGCTAAATGTTGAAACCATAAAGTTAGCTGAAAGTCTGCACATGCATATGCAGATCTTATCAGTTCAATATAAATTTATTTTAATTGAAAGTACAAATAGGGTCACAGATGAAACATACACTGAAACAAAATATATGAGTAATTATATCCAACAAACATAAATTAGAAAACAAGTAAGATTTGGTTCTAACTCCTACTGTAAAAAACAAGACAGAACTTGCAATATACAGATAAAATGACAGGTTGATAAATCAGGAAAATAAGAAGGAGGTAAAGTCAACAGGCAGAAAACATCCAGTTAGGCAATGTCACTGCTAAGATATATTCAAAGAGAAAATCTCTGTGCCTTTTGTACTGATTAACTTCACTATTGCAAAGAACACACAGAAGTTAGTATAACTATGCTATAAAACAGATCTTCCCTGATATAAGAAAGGTGATCATTCCTGCAATAACCTGACATTCCTACTCATATTTAGAATGTCATCAATATCTTCTTTTTTTGTTATTATTCTTCATTTAGTTCTCTAGGACTAGCACTACATGCCCATTTCAGACAGTGCCTAATGAGATGGCCATGGTTTTACATGATATACTAAGAACTGATCTGAGAAATATAATTACTTTACATTTCTCTTCTTCAAATTTTATGTTTGTTTATTTGGTTTTTCTCATTTGCAGCTTACATGACATATTTGATTTACCAAAACTGTATTTTAACTTTAATCCACCTCTATTTCCCCATACATTTCCATACCCTTCATCTTCTGTGTACATTTTAGCACATAACAGCAGCCTCTGCAGAGACTGTTTAGACATTTTCCCCCTTTTCATCTAGGGGAAGCTTAGGGGCACAGGTATGTTTTGAAATGTCATTTGGAAGGGACAGTGTAGAGCAAAGAATTCTTTTTCCTAGAAACATCTGAAGCAAGGACCATCCTTGTAAAACACATCTTAGATCTTAAAAGAAAATACAGTGCTATCTAGTGAAAAGTTTGCTGCAATTCACTAAATTTGTAAGGTCCTAATGATTTAATTTCATCACTGACTTGCTGTGTGATCTCAAAGAAATCATTTCACAGATCTCTCCTTCTGTTTCCCCTCTATTCTCTTTTTGACTTGTTTTTTCAGACTATAAAACTCTAACTAGACACATGCTAATGGAGTATTAATTTTATTTGGGATTCAACTCTTATGATTAGACTCAATTCTAATATAGATAATAAATAAACTGGAGTATACTTCATAATGGGACCTTCAGAGGTCTAGTCACTGCTGCATGTGGTGTGCTGGATGCTTCTGCAGCATACACAGTGCCCTCAGTGGCAATATTTATCAATAGGAATTAAAGGAGTTACATACCACATTGGGCTGAATCACAAAATCAAACATCTACAACTCATAATTTACAGTATGAGTGCCTAAATCTTTACATAAAGTAGCATGGCTTGTGGAAGACAAAGTATTATGGTATGAAACCATGTTTTTGTTTTAGCTTCACTTTCCTTCTAGACACTTTAATGAATATAGGGTCACATTCTAACGCCTTAAAAATGTACTATATGTCCTTTAGATAAACAATTCAGTCTCTGATCCTGAGCATTTTTTAAGGAAAATGAGCCATTAGTGCTTATCCCTTTCCCTTTGAATAGCATTAATAGCTATTCAGAGACAGACACTGGACTATTCAAACTTGTAGCATTCCTTCAATTAACAATAAGAAGAAAAGTGTACACAGAAGTGTCAGTTAAATCACTTAAATAATTTGATGTATTGTCTATGCATAATCTTCTGTATTATAATTACAGTACCTATTCCTTTCCCATTATCAGTATTTCAGTTTAACTTCCTATCCCTGCAGTAGAAGAATATAGTCCCTTGGCTTTCAATTCTGTCCTCCCATTATCACCCTTAATTATAAAACAATTTATCTGTAGTATATACATTTTCTGGTTATCGAAAATGCTGTCATAGAGAGTCTTAAGTTCATTTGATAAAATGTTTTTCTTTGTGTCTGTGAAGAAAAATAGGAAATTACTATGTTTTAGTGTGAAATACAACAAAAAGCAGTGCTTAAGTTCATATCAGCAAAATGGTTACACAAAGGCAAAAAAATGAGAGAGAAGAAAATCAGCTCACATAAGATGAGTTTTTAGCTATTACTACCATCTTACCAGTTAATTATAACATTCCTGAATAGGATGTTTCTCTTATACTTCGTAAAAGTTAACTGCTGTATTTGGAAATCCTTTAAAGAGAAAACTAATAAGCATATGCTAATCATCAATTCTGTAGCAGTATTTCTTACTGATACCTGATGCTTAAAAATTAAATATTCTATAAATACAAATTAGATGTACATGAAAAAATATGTATTTGAACTATTCCTGCTTGATATACAGAATCTGTAATCCTTTCTGAAAAGCTATTAGTTAGCAGTTTCCTATTATTTTGCCTCAGACTTCAATTTTATGCTACTATTATGAATAGGAATGTTAACTCTCAAATAAAATGCTAGTACATGAGAATCAGATTGTCAGACATAAATTGCTATATGGTCAAACTAAATATCTATGACTTAGAAGAACTTTGAAAATAAAAGGGCAAAGTGATCTCAAGAGAATAATTTCTTTCTTATTTTATTTATTGTTAAAAACCCCCTTATGATTCCTGAGAGTATTCTCCATTCACAGGAGGTGCCGCTCAGCTCCTTCAGGATTCAAGGTTAGGTCTGTTGGTTTCATTCACAGGCATAACTATAACTGAGGTGAAAGAACTCACAGTAGAATAGGGGCTTGGTAAAACAAGACTTTGTGGTTCCTGTGCTGCTCCTATCTCTGTCTCAAGTTCTTTTAATATAGTGTATCCCACTAATATATCCTAGTAACCTAAAACAGGACAGTGAGTAAACTGAAGACATAAAACTGTAGGAGACAGACAAGTTGACAATGGCCTGTCAGCTCTGCGCAGCCCCTGAGAAGCAGCAAGGCTTTGATGAGAAACAGGCCTTGGGTGAAAGATAAGAAACTGCTGAGTTGTGCCAAAGTGGAAGGGAAAAACAACGGACAGCTGCAACACTGAACTGTGGAAAAGTACTGAACTGTGAGAAGTTACCGCCGCGTGAACAGCGCGTGAACGAGAAGTTGATTGGTCTGCACAGTGCGTGTTAGAGTGGTCTTATGCTGATAGGAGAAAAGGTCTAATTGCTGATTGGCTATTTATGAAGTAAGAGCTTTAACCATAGCATAAATATGTACTGTTATAATAATAAAGGGTCTTTCCTTTTGTACTTCATGGAGAGTCCGTGCCTCAATTGTCACGTAAAACCAAGGATTAAGTGGCTTATCATGATATCTATAGTGCGATTATCATGAAAATAAGAATAAAGTATTCAGTGTGTATAACTGACTTTTTAAATAAATTATTTTCCAGCCTAAATGAGTTTTCAGGCTCAGTTATTATTCAGAAAAGACAAATGAGTCATCTTCAGCTTTGAAATTCCCAAAGCTTAAAACAAAAATAAAAGAATTACTGAAATTGTTGCTTTGGGGTAGAAACTTTAATTTCAGAACTGTCAGCCATGGTAAAACTGAACCTTAACATAAAATATATAAAAAATTACATGAAATTTATTTGCTGAGGTAATAGAGATTTAGCCCATTACAGAAAATGCACTATAGATTAGCATCTTTCTGCATATCTGAATTATTTTAACTAGTGAAAGAAGAACGAGTAACTTCTCTAAAGAGAGCAAAAATGTAGAGACTTTGAAATAAAGTAAAAATACACAGAGAAAAGAATAAATTTGTGAGGGTTATTTGCTGCAATCAAGGACATTTATGAAAGTCCAGATTTGTAATCTGTACTTTTAGTAAAAGTGTTGAGAGGTAGCTAGAACTAAACAGCCACAATCTTCAGGGAAGGAAACAATATTTCTAAGAGCTAAGAAATAAGTAGTTTTTATCTGAATCTGTGATGGGTTAAATTGAGAAGTTACTATGTGGAATCTTTAGTCTTTGCTGAGAGGGTGGTAAATTCAGATTAACAAATAGCATAGGTTTTTCTGGTTCTAAAACCAATGAGCTTCAAAACAGTTTATGTGTTATTTGTTATGTAGTCATGCCTTCATTTCCCACAGCATAAACCAAAATGTTTTGTTTCTAGACCAAGACCTCTCTAGTTTTGAGTAAACTGTGTATTTGTACTATAATTTCAGGGATGATGGAGTCCCTCTTTCAGCTCTTGAATGTGGGGATGGCTACAGAAGGGTGGGTGGATGTGAAAAATCATAGGCTTCTGTTTTGAGAGCTTCTGAACTCAACTTCAAGCTAAATGAAACAGAAAAACACAGGAGGTAAGTTAAAAATATAGCTGTAAGAGCAAATAAGTGAACTAAAAGTGATGCCAAGTATCCATTTTAGGAAGGAGTACTCCAGTTTCAATTCCCCATGCAGTTAAGCATTCTTGAAACTGCTGGTGTCCTGCTGATCGACTTAACTCTCTAGAGACTGCTTCTCACCTCTTCACTTCTTGTTTAAAAATTGCTGCTTATACTTGATTGTGAACTGAACAGAGTTGTGTATGGGATAAGTAGGGCATTCCTAGGAACCAGGCAGTCTGGAAATAATTTACCTGTGTTTCTACAATCTGTGTCTTCTTTTAGTTTGTTACCTTTGCACACTGCCTCAAGAACACCCTGAAAGTACTTCCAGCCTCATAAAGTTCACATGTTATTGCACCCAAGAAAAGCTTTTAGTTGTTCTCCTTCTTAGAGTGAACATGATCATAGATTTGTAAGCATACCCATCTTACCTGAAATTTGTATCTGTATCACATTTCTTGGTTCCTGCAAGCCGTTCTGAATTACACAGATCTAAACGACTGGAAAATACAAGCCAAAAGAGGTTTCAGTAAATGGGGTCAGGATCTGACTTAACAGTTTAATCGAACTACAGTGTTCAGTATTTATTGGTGAAACACAAATATCAGGTTTGGTTGGTTGGGATTTTTTTTGTTGTTGATTTTTTTTTTTTCTGTCAAATAAGCACTCTTTTTTTTTTTTTTTTTTTTTTAAATGTCTGTGGTTTTAAGGGATTTGTAGAGAAAACTGATGAAAGTGAACTTTCACAGAGCTGAAATCTAGGTTTTCTCCACATTTTATAAAAGACTGCAAAATGCAGAGAAATGTGTATACCCTTGCACACATGGAGACAGAGTGCACACACAACTCTGCATCAGAAAATTGGGCTGCTTCACTGAGGGCAGACAATTGTTTGTTAAATTATAAATGGCAATTACCTTGACAGAAGCAACATTATCTTCAGTAGAAAAAAAATCCAAATTATCAGAGGGCCAAATTCTGCTTTTCTTTCATTTATGAAGTGATAATGTAATTCTGGAAATACCTCTGTTAAACACTGAAATTAGCTGGGGAGTAAAATACAATTTATCATGAGTAAGCTGCAGGTCTGAATTGCCTCTGGATAAGTAAATACTGAATAGATAAGAATGTAGCAAGCTTCTAAGTCAATAGGAGTTTTGATATTTTTCTTGCATAGAGTTAGCTAATTTGTTCTGCTAAAGGCTATCACATGTAGCCTAAAGAGTCATTCCACTAAATAAGAAAGAAAAATAGCCAAGAGTGAAGATAGTTACCTAGTGGAAAATCAAAGCAATCTTAATTTTGAGAGAAAATTGTGTTCTATGTTTGATTTCCATTTCCACTTCAGTTAGACATTGAAGAGGTCAGATGCCACCATTAACACCTCATCATTTCTATTGTTATTTTCTAGTAGCTAAAGCTAGTGCCTATATATTATTTATAATATATGAACACAGAAATTAGCTTTACCAGAATAAATGGAACAGGGACCACACTGCTTTGTATTTTCAGTAACAGGGAAACTTTTGAAATGTCCCTCTTTCCATATTAAAGATGTTACCAGCCAACTCCCATGAGGTACTCTGAACAATTAATGGTGTCCAAATCAAGTAGATCACTGGTATCAATGTTTGAAGTATTCATCTGATGGTTATTTTCCAAAAACAAAAATGCAGTTTCTATGTATTTCATCATTTTTTTGTTCCTTCGTCACCCCAAAGTTCATTAGTTTCACAGAGGCTACCATGGCAGTAGGAGGCTGTCCAGAGATTGCAGAGAAGACTAAACCATGTTATGGTGCAATATGGAACTTGTGAATAGCATGATCAACTCCTTTGTCTTCCAGAATTCAAGTGGTTCAGTAGGAACCCACATAGACAACTCCCATCCTTATTAGAATGGGTATGAGGGAGGATCAGAAAATATTAAGAGATTGGTTAGAGGTACCTGCATGTATATTTTTCTATTTGGGCCAGAGAAGATAAACACAAATTACTAGTAGCCTGGAGCCAATACTACCAGTTACTCATCTTCTCTAAGGTATACTGCCAAAATCCATATATGTGCCAGATCCTTAGCTAGTGTAGCTAAGATCCTTAGTTATCACAAATTAATGATTTCAGTTGAGGAAATTAGCTACATTTAAGCTGTATTTCACTCATGAAAAAAATGCATGAAGTAAAGCATGAAGTGCCAGTGGCATGGTTATTATCTCTCCAAATTTATTCCTGTTCTAGAATGCAGAACATCTAGTAAAATGTTCAGTCACTCTGTATTTAATTTTAAGATCATAAGGTTCTGTATGGTGAAATTGGATTCTTTCCCTGGTGGATATCTAAAATAACATATATTATTAATCTCTGATAGAAATAGAGAACAAACAGGATCAAAATTGTACTCTATATTGAAGAAATTAATTTCAGTATCTGAGGATTTCACTTGTTTGAATGTTTCTTAAAGATCTTCACAAATTTTATGATTATCGCATCAATAAAATTTCTAAAAGAAAAGCAATAAGTAGGAAGAAAAAGAAATGAAGTTAAGTATGTTCAGTACTGTTTGATGATAAACTGAATTGTATTTAAATGATCTTCAAATATAACAGAAAAAATCTAGAAATATTCCTTAATATTAGGGATATTAATAATTCCCATTAATAATAGGGAAGGATCACCTCACTAAACCTGCTGGCAACAGTCTGCCCAGTGTAGCCTCAGAGACTGTTTGCTGCCTTGGCCACAAGGGCATATTGTTGGCTCATGCTCAATTTAATGCCCACTGGGACCCTCAGGACCTTTGCTGCAAAGCTGCTTCCCACGTGGTTGATCCCAGCCTCTACTGCTGCAGGAAATTACTCACCTCCAGCTACAGGACTTTACAGCAGCCCTTGTTGAACCTTATGGGGCTCCACTCTGCCCGTTTCCACAGCCTGTCAAGGTCCCTCTGAATGGCAGCAACACCACTGATTAATCACTCTTCTCAGTTTTGTATCATTATAGCATTTCTGAGAGTGCATTCTGTCCCATCGCACCCACATACACAATTAGTGTACATCAGGTTTTTAGCTCTGTGGATAAATCTTGAGATTGTTCATAATAAAATGCACTGGTTGGTAGTGTGTTCTCTTTCTTAATGCATCAGTAGGAAATAAACTTTAAAAAATTAATAAATATATAGGGTA
The DNA here is from genome assembly GCA_010365825.1 of Otus sunia. NCBI lineage: Eukaryota > Metazoa > Chordata > Aves > Strigiformes > Strigidae > Otus > Otus sunia. Next base: position 5,199,903 of record ML997843.1, on the reverse strand, counting down.
ATCTGCCACATGCCTACATACTCTGACAAGTGTGTCATTTTGATGACTAAATGTATCTTATGAAGGAAATAATAATTTCTAAAGCTATTAGCTTTCCTAGAGGGAAAATAAAGATGTCCACCTTATGTCTTTTAATCAGATGTTACTTAGTGAACTTTTCTAAGCAAGCTACTCAGAGTCTGGCGTTCTCTTCTAATTAAAAATGGTATCCCCATGAGTTCAGTGGAAGTCTTGTTAAGATTAAATTTTCAACGCTTGTCTGTTTCTGTTGCTGACTGTGTTTTAGAGAGTGTCAGTGCTTACTATCCTGGAGCAGCTATTTGTAGACAGATTTACAGGGAACAGCTGTAGGTAACAATCAATCATATTTGGTTCAGTGAGAGAATTTAATTAGCTGACAACAAAGTGAAATACTCTATGAAATAAATGAATTGTTATTTGTGTACAAATACATTTCCTTTTCAGGTCTTTATTTAACAAATAAGAGACAAGTGAAAGATCAGCATATAATGAAGATCCATGACTGACTCCAAAATCAGAGGTAAAGGTATCACCCCTGCCCTTGCCCATTTGCCAGGATGCTTGCTTTGTAATTAGTAATATTCAGCTTGTTTCACCACCAACACTATTTTTATTTCTTTCTGTTCAGTGCTTTGTCCAATATATCTGCTTTTTTTAATTGATTATTAACGTAAAATGGGTCAGCTGGTTACAGATATATTAATCCTAGACAAATGCAAGACTTGTCTCTGCATGAGTGACAAGTGGGGCCAGATATTATCCCATAGTTGTGACTGTGATTCAAGAAAGACAATTAAAATAGTGAAGTATCTGTTTTCTTGGCATTTCACTGTCTAACTGAATTTACACTCCAGTTGTGTACTTTGGACCCTTTAGACATGGGGAAACCTGATATAGCAGGATCTATAAGATCCCTAAAACCCAGCACTTGGAGGAAGAAGATGGCTATAATGGGAAAAATTTATATCTACCTGCTGGAAAGGACAAACAAGGGACAGAGGAAACTTTTCTTTGCTTGACATTTACATTTTGTCCAGAAGGCATCAAGTTGAATTAGGCTTTTCTTGGGGTGGCTGCAGGGGACAATAGCAAGAATTTTTTGTTATATCCAACAGTGCAGTACTGAGTTGAAGATTAAGAGATTGAAGAATAGATTTGGAGAACTGTCTTTATGTTCTTCCTTTTCACATCTTAAAACAGTATTTTAGACAATTATTGAGTTATAGAGTGTTTTGAAAGTGGGCTTTCTAAATGTCTCTTCACAAAGTTCATACACTCTGTAGAATAAAAAGGAATTAAATCTTACAGAAAGCATTGTATGATTCATCCAAAAACCATTCAGACTCTCTAGTCCAATGAACCATTAAACTGTGACTGCCACTGAAGCTTGAAATGTATAAGAAAACACTAAGTAGCTCAGTGACATCAGAAATTTGGTAATTTTTTGTGTTAACTCACTGACTAGAGGTAGCATATATCTGTCTAGAATTCCCTTAGCAGAAATATGCATACTGTGCCATTCTTCCCATGTGCACAGACTCATTTCCCAGATGCATTAGCCTTCCTTTCTCACTTCTGTAATACAGTAAAAAGCAGAATAGCTCTGATCATGTAGGGAAGGTCTAGACATTACCAGAGTGCATATGTTCTAGGGACAGCCATGTTTCCCAGATGTATGAAAGATCAATCAAAGTTCCAACATAGAACTTAGAAAATATACAAAATTTCACCAGGTTGATACGTACAGAAACATTTTTCATGGAAAAAGAGGATGTGTGGGAAGACTTAGATGTATATGCATATTACAAATATACTGGGTATTCCATACTTTATTCAAATGTATGTACGCTTAACTGCCCCAAATTTATCATTTTTAATTTCATGTAGTACCAAAGAGATTTCACATGGCTCTCATCTAACTCCTTCTCTCAGCATTCCAGATGAAGAAGAAGGAGCATATTATGCTTGTATTTATGCTTTGCTGTTCCTTAACAATGTTTATGCTCTTTAGTGGCCTCTGCAGCCTAGCATTAGAAGGAACACCACCTAAGTTATTTAGAGACAGCAGAGAAATGGCTTGCTCAGAGGAGAAGGCAACGCAAAGGTGAGCTAAAAATGACATTTTCACGTTCCTTCTGACTTGTCCCCAGTGATCTGACAAGCCAGTAGCACATATTATTCAAAAAGCAGAGCATCTATAAAAAATGTGCATTTGTGGAGAAGCACCATCAAACTGCAGTTACTCTTGATTTCTCAAGAACATAAAAATATTTTTAAATTATATATATTTTTTTAAAAAAAAGGTTATTACCCTGAGATGTCTTGCACAAACTGTTCTGTAACTCTTTTCTTACTACTTCTCTCTTCTACTCTTCTGTAGCTCATTACTGAAAACAGCAAATGTTATTTTGTGTCAATTATACCATGAAAGATATGAGAGTGTGAAATGATGGTGTGTCTTTATCAGTGAAGAATCAATAAAATCTTAGTCACTGGTAATATAGTGAAAGAGATGTTCTCACACTTTTTTTAAAAAAATCAATGCTAGTAGTAACAAGAATAGTTTGCAAGTTTATACCACATTTATTTAAAACTTCCTTTAGTCTGAAGTAAGATGTGACAGGGAAAATATAAATGTGCTACCTTTTCGTGTCGATTTGGCCACCATAAAGTTCAGCAGAAAAGGTTGAAATAGTGTCTAAGCAAATTACTTTTCAGATAAAGTATTTTGGTCAAAAGTGAATTCCTAATTTTACTGGTGTTTTGCTATTGATTTTAGGATAGCCTTGATTTCACCCTTTCATTTTTGGAGCTGAAGGGCAGAATTTTTAGCCTATCCTTACAAGATTGTTCAGAAAATGCAGCTCAGCTATTCTGTCTATTTTTGGCAACTTACTAATTGAGCAAAGGGGCAGACTGCTTCTAATACCAAAAGATTATTGAGAATTAACTGGATTTTATAGACCTACATTTTAGATATATTAGACATGCAGTTGCATACCTACTCTGCAAGATCAGTTACCCTGATTGCACATACCAATCAGGTAACTGTAGGCTTAAATGCCTATTTATATGCAAGAGCAGTTTATCCAATCTACATAGATAATTACAGATAAAGCATATGTAAAGGGAGTTCACAGTTGTGCCTGTAAAAATGACATGGGTTTGTGTACTTACTCTGTTTAAACTGAAAGATTTTAGCCAAAAAGAACTCCTCCTGCTTGACATGTGCTTTATTTTATATTTCTTTTCAACTGTGGAATTTCTTTTGCTGATTAAGGATACCAATTAAACTTGGACACCAGAGTGAAAAGAGTAGGCGTATTATACTGGTGATAACCAAATAATGTAACAGAGCAATACAGAAAACAGACAGTAAGAAAAAAGCAGAATAGTGCATTTAAAGCAACAAACAGGAAAACACAGGGTGATGCATCAAATCATTACTACACAAGAGAGAGAATAGTGATTAAGAGAAATACATCACCACTTGCATATATCATCATCATCCAGATCTGCAGACGGTTACAGCGAGGATTTGGAGAGCCTGTGCCGGCAAGTGGGAAATCCTACGCGGTGCGTCCATCCATAGGTGAGGCTTCCAAAGTCGCTGCAAATGGGCCCAGACTTATATACTGGAGATCAACAAGCAAGAGTAACTGGCACCTTTGTTTTGAGCAGAAAATTTCTGCTTTCATTCTCCTGTTGGATTCCACCCAAAGCCTGGCCAGGGCTCGGGGGGGGAACCAAGGGAGTTTCTAACAAGGCCAAATACTTGGGTTCTCAGCCTTGAACAAGGCTGCAAAATGAAAGTTGAATACATTCTCTCCTCACTACTGATTATATTTTGTCTTTCACTAGTGAGTTTACATATTTTATTAATGACTACATGCCACGTTAGCAGCTTCAGCTTGAGGCCTGTTGTTCAGGCTGCAGTATTTCAATGCTTTAGCACTTTTACACCAGCATAAGTGGGTTGTTATAACTTAGTATAATACCTACTAGCACAATGATTATCAGTTATAAAATATACAGGATTCATCTATAGGTCAACTCTGGCTTGGGCCTGTTGTCTAAGCCTTAGCACTACAGAATTATGGAACTAGACATAATAATCTAAAATGTAAAATAACACTGAACTTCACTAATGTTAAAAATGAAGAGTAGTACTGAAAATAGATAAAGTACTGAGGATTACTCAGAATAAGATTTAATAATATCATTTTGAACTTTATTTGGAAATAAGCAAATATTTTCTTAACTATATGACAGTTTATTTCTGTACTCTTAAAAACACACAGAGATAGATGTGAGACATGCTTCACTGAATAATCATGTGAGAATAAGAACAGAAAGATTAATATCTTTCTAGCAATCATGAGTTTAATAAGATAATTCATCTGTCATTATAGCATGAATATTTATGTGTATTAAGAATGTACTGTTGCTTAAAAGTTTTCATTAGCTACATCAAATCTGATCTACCTATGGATTTAAATCTTCTTTGAAGAATGTATGAACATTAAACTTTGCATACAAACTTTAAGTGGCAGATAAGGAAAAAATGAATTAGTATATTAATATATGCTGAAAAGAGAGTATACCACTTTGAAATACAGTACAGCATCCATGAGGCTCAGAATTTCCTAATGGAAGCTGTAATATTATGTCCTTTCAGCACTCAATCATATGATACATGCTCAAGACCAAAGATGTTATCACTTCCATTGTCTCCAGCTGAAGTGCAATTTCTGATACAAAAAGGGTGAAGTGATATTCACCTCCTGGGGGAGTTGTCTAGCTATTGAACCTGGAAATGTTACCAGGCTAACTCTAGGTCAATACAAAGGGAACCTTAATAAGTGGAGCATACCATAGCTACATTATCTATCAGGGTTTTTTTCATTATAGAGATGAAAAATGTTTCAGGAGGTTAAAAAACTAATTCTTGTGAATGTATTAACTCAGAGGTGGACCAAAATCTCTCTTGGGAGCTGGCATACATCATCACTAAATCCAGAAGAAATTGAAAACAGCATATTTGTTTCCTTCTGGTAGGAATGTGGCTTAGAGTCTCAAATTTGTTGGAAATGTTCTTCTCCGCACTGGTATGCAGGAATGAGCAAAAGGTTTACTTGAACAATCTCCATCTAATTAGACAGACTGATTTAAAATGCCCTTTTCTTTTTAATTATGTGTATTTTGGGGGTTTATTCATCATATATAAACTAGATTTCTTCTCTACTCTTGGAATTAAATGTAATATTCAAATTTTGCCAGCCAGGAAGAAAAGTACTTAACTCCCTTCTTAATCAACAGGAAATTCTCTTTCACTTCAGCAGCAGATGGATTAAGCTTATGGACAAGTCTTTCTCTCTGTGCCCTCTTTTCACGAAGGGTCCTTGGTGTTCCTGCCTTTGAAAATTAAGTCATTTCATATGACTGAATAACACTGGAGGTGCTGGGTAAGTTGATGAAGTGTGACCAAGAAGGACCAAGAGACCGGGCCACCACTGCAGGTGGCAGGGAGCAGGGAGCAGAAGCAGAGAATTTTGACTACACTGCTTGGAGGACACTGCCCAGTGCAGGTAAGACTGGTAGTGCCTGGCAGGGATGAGTGACTGCAGCCACCCCAACAACTCTCCACCTGCAGCCCCCAGTTTCCAGCAGGTCCCCGGCCTTGCAGTCTGGAAGACTTAAAAGTTCAGGCACAGCTGTGAGATCTGCCTGCCTGGTTAAGGAACCCTAGCTCTCTGAGGACCCCTTGTCCCAGCCTGTTCGTTGCCCAGTCCAAGCGTAACTGTGTCTGTCTCTGAGTGTGTTCTCCTAATGAATTCTGCACTTTCTTCACCTTTGCTTTAGTAGCTACTCTCACTGAAAATAAAATGGACAGTAACTTGTATCTGTTCATTCCTTGAGCAACAGTGGTAAAGGGATAAAATAAATAAAGTTAGGCATCTCAGGTCTCTAGAAAAGGAGGGCAGTCTTTTGGGATTGCGAGTCAGTGCAGATGGGAAAGCCGCTTACATGGAGACTCAGAAAAGAAGCTTAACCAATGTTCCCTGAATTACTGCCTGCACAGATCTTTTCCTTCTCTTTATTTCCTTCTAACCTCAGCATCTAGTAATATGATTATTCCAAAATACCAGTAGTCAATGTGAGTAAGGTAAAAGATTTTCTCTACCCCATCCTAACTGAGAGATGGGACAGAAATAAAGTAATTTTATTCTTTATATCACTTGAAGGACAGCAAGGTTAGGAAGAAAACAGATCATTTTCCAATGCTTCAGGGTTTTGCACTTTTGTAACTCAGCAGATTCTCTATTGGCCTGATTAATAAAACAGAAGAAACAAGTGATTGAATTTGGGAATTAAACTGTAAGTCTGACATGATGTCTCTCTTGCAGTTTTCTACTCAGATGGAAGAATTAGTTGCTTAACATCTTTCTACAGAGTGCAATTTGATGAAATTTTAAAACTCCCTCAAACTGCTTCAAGAAGCCAGTATTTAATGGTTTCCAGTCTCGATCCTATAGGAAACCCAGATACTGAAAGGTGGTTAGAAAATGAGACATTATGTGAAAGAATTTAAATAAATGCCTTAATTATTAAATGAAATCTCAGGAGCTGAGATTTCACAAAGAGCTGGTCTTGTGTCTTACACTATGCTTTCTGAGTTAATGATATTCCCAAACATTATATTCCTTTATAAGTGTGTGTTTAATCCATTCCTGGGAAAAACATTTTTAAAAGGTTTTCAGGAGAAAAAACATCCATGTTTAATTGATTTAAGAGTAACCATATAATACCCAAAGGAGAAAACACAGAAATATGTACTGACATTTGTTTAAATTTAAGCTAAAAGTCCTTTAATACTAGAGACTATATGACTTCGGTAAGATTTCTGGTGCAGCCATAGATTTCAGTGGAAATTTGTTCTGTAAGAAGTCTTCAAGAACTGACTTGAATATATATATTCTTTATATATATATATATATATATTTTCAAGAAATATTTTGCTTCTCAGTCTTATGGATGAATGTTTGTATTAATCAAAGATATAAAAAATAAACTAATTGTATGGTTTTCTGTAATATGTAGAGGTCATTTTAGGTACAACTGGTAAATTTAGACTTTGAAGGAATATGCTTGCTATTTGTCATCATGTATCTCTGTCGCTGGACAATGGCAAGTGTATCACTTAAATTCAGCTTTTGGATGTTTTCTGCTATTAGTTGAACTTGCATTCACCTTGTAAAAAGTTTGGAGACTTTGAGATAAATTTTGATAACCTGACAGGTAACTATATTTAGTTTCATCTTGTATTTGAAGGAAAATTAGACATAAAGACATTTTTTTATTAATCATCCATTCTTATTGATTAGAAGAAAGGAAGACGTAGAAAATGCTTGACTTTTAGCAAACAAATCTTGATAAGGAGGATCACATTAAAAAAGAATAAAAGGTAAGACCAAAAGTGATGTTCTAGATTAAAGAGATCAGGAGTAACTACCAATAGTCTTTCTGTTCACCTCATTTAAAGTGTAAACTATAATACAAATAGAATTCTTCAGTCTGTAATAAGGGATAGACACTACCAGAAGTTGCAGGTAGGACAAATCACTATTTTAAGTGATAGTTTGTAGTTATGTATTAGACATTAAATTATTTGGCATTCTAGGAATGAAGAGGGTTCTAATGCAGTGTTTGTTCTGCATATGAAATTATTTGGTAGCTGCTAATATGACATGAAGCAGAAATTACTTTTTTCCCAAGTTGCATGAAAAGGGCAAGGTATGAGACTCAGGAGTGCAGGGAAAATTAAAACAAATTCTACTCATTATTAACAATCAAACACAAAATATACTCTCTAAAAACAGGGTCATGGATAAAATTGCATAACTGAGGCTGTTTGCTTACATTTCAGGAGCCACATGACTGATAAAAGGAAAGCAGGCTAGACATTAATCAGACAATTCTGTAAATCTGTCTGAGTCATGTTTCCAGAGATACTTAAAAATGGGGTCATAAATTCAATTATTAAAGATGACTTTGATCCTCCTCCTCATATGGAAATGGCCTCAAGTTGTGCTAGGGGAGGTTTAGATTGGATATTAGGAAAAATTTCTTCACCAGAAGGGTTGTCCAGCATTGGAACAGACTGTCCAGGGAAGTGGTTGAGTCACCATCCCTGGAGGTATTTAAAAGACATGTATATGTGGCACTTAGGGACATAGTTTAGTGGTGGACTTGGCAGTGCTAGGTTAACATTTGGACTCAATGATCTTAAAGATCTCTTCCAACATAAACGATTCTATGATTCTTTATGACTCATTCCTGTAGCATTAAACCTCTAAATAGAGAATTAATGTACCTAAATATTATAGCCCCAAAATAACACTGAAGTGCCTATATATATAAAATCATAGAATGGGTTGGGTTGGAAAGGACCTTCAAGATCCTCCAGTTCCAACCCCCCTGCCATGGGCAGGGACACCTTCCACTAGATCAAGTTGCTCAAAACCTCATGCAACCTGGCCTTGAACACTGCCAGGGAGGGGACATCTACAAGTTCTCTGAGCAACTTCTTCCAGTGTCTCACCACCCTCACAGTAAAGAGGTTCTTCCTTATATATAAACTAAATCTACCCTCTTTCTGTTTAAAATGGTTATCCCTCATTCTATCACTACCCTCTCTGATAAAGAGTCTCTCTCCATCATTCCTGTAGACCCTCTTTAAGTGCTAGAAGGCCCCTATAAGGTCTCCCTGGAGCCTTCTCTTCTTCAGGCTGAACAACTCCAACTCTTTCAGCCAGATTTTGAAGGATTTTGATTTAGGATCCCTTAATTTTATTATCAGAATCCTGAATGAAGTCCTTATGAAACAAAGCTTTTGGAGTATTGCTAAATGGTACTCATTGCCACACATAGTTTTTAAATGTTGACAGTCAGCACAAAATCTCAATTTTTTATTGCCTTTATATCGTGCTTAAGAAAAGGGTAAAAGAAGACCAATATGGTTGGAACAGATTTCCCAGAGACTCTGTGGCACCTACATCCTTGGAGATATTCAAAAACCATATGGACATGGTCCTGTACACCCTGCTGTAGATGACCCTGCTTGATTAGGGGGTCGGACCAGTTGACCTCCAGAGGTCCCTTCGAACCTCAGCTATTCTGTGATTCTGAAATTCTCTAAGTAAAAAGTTACAAAGAACCAGGAATAGGAAACACTGAAAGTGGGATTTTTGGACACTACTAGCATTTAGAGATATAGATTTGTATGTCTTTTGGTTGGATATCTTCTCTTTAGCTTCATTGAATAAATAGATTTGACTAGAAAACAGAAGGACTGGCAGTGTGATCTGAGAGTAACTACCTTCTGTCAGATGCAGTAGGTGTGTTTATGGGATTGAATGCTTTAGGAGAACTAGGTGAAAATGTCTTAACTTTTCTGTCAGTCAAGATCAGCACAAGTTACACGCCATTTCTCCTAACTGTCAGTTCAGAGAAAGTTTTAGGCACCTGTGTCTGATAAGATATATTTGTTCTATATCTTCTGTATACAGTTTTATATTAAACTTTGTTCAATAAAAAAAAAATAATCTGAGCAATAGAAAAGAAGGATATAGAAGTCTTGTGGGTGAGGATGACATTACTTCTATCCTGAGAGATTTATGTATGCTTGTCTAGGAAAATGCTCTGGTCTTGGCGTGGAGCCAGCACCTCCTGGTGCTATAGTAAGACCAGGGGCGTGGGGCATGTCAGGTTTGGGGATCATCACTATGGCATCAGGAACCTAAAAGAAAGAAATTTCATAGGGATGTAGAAGGCATACTATGGTTGTGGTTTAACGCCAGCAGGCAGCTCAGCCCCACACGGCTGCTTGTTCACTCACCACCAGTGAGATGGGGGGAAAAGAATCAGAAGTAAAAGTGCAAAAACTCATGGGTTGAGATAAAGACAGTTTAACAGGTAAAGCAAAAGCTGCACATGCAAGCAAAGCAAAAGCAAAACAAGGAATTCATTCATTGTTTGCCATTTTTAGGCAGATGTTCAACCATTTCCAGGAAAGCAGGCCTCCATGATGCATAACAGTTACTTGGGAAGGCAAACGCTATAGCTCCAAACATTTGCCTTTTTCTCCTTCTTCCCCACAGCTTTTATTGCTGAATATGATGTCATATTGTATGGAATATCCCTTTGGTCACTCAGGGTCAGCTGTCAGATACATGTTCAACATATTGTTGTCAACTGGAAAAGCTTTAGGCAATCAGTATGTGATAGTACATCATGGGTTAGAATATTTCCACTTAATACCACTTCCAGCTATTGCTTCAGCTGTTGCTTTAGGAATATTCTGTAGCCTGTTCTCATGAATTTCTTATTGAAGTTATTCTGCCATGCTTCTTATGGTAACCTAACTCAGAATATATCTTTAAGCATACTAAATATATTGGATAAAGCTGTTTGATACATCTTAAGAGTTCTCTTAATTCGTTTTTTAAATGTGTAACAGGGAAAAAAAAAAGCTTGAAATAACTCTAGTGGTAAACAATTCTTTTTGTAAGTCGATGGCTATGTATTTTAAAGCAGGTCATTAAAAAAATAAGCTTATGTTGAAGACTATTGCAGAGGATTGTTTGCCTCATGTTGTCATGTATTGTGTTTGTTAACACAGACTAGATCTTACTCCTTACAGAGATGATATACACAAGATAAACAGTTCTGTCCAAGAAATACTAAATAATTTTTTAAATGTGGTTTTGTTTTTAATAATTTTGTATACTTTTTTTTTGAAGCAAGGATTCAGAAAGGGTAGGGAAGGAAGTGTACAAGGATGGAGATAAACACAAAAGGATTAAAAATTGTCAGTAGAGATCAGTGTGCTCTGAAAATAATGTTACACTGTTTTCTTCCTTTCCATATGATATGAATTAATGTATCAGTCTTTATTCCAGTGTTTATATATGCCAAAAGAAGTAGCTATTTTTCTGCATGCTAATTGAAAAAAAATAAATCAATTTTAAACATCCAGCAAAAAAAGAGGTATTATTTTCTGTTAATATTTATATTACATATTTCATTATCAGAAATAAAATAACAAAACAGAAAAAAAAAATTTCAGATAAAATATTTTTATGTCTAGAATTAGTTTTTATATTTCTTATTTATTTTTAAAGTTATTTGTGCTGTTTCCATGTGATGCACCCCATGCCTGGCCTTTCTTCACTGAAATTTAGAAATATTTGCTTAAAATTAATCCAGTTCATGACATGCAAGAAAGGAGGTATATATTTTAATTATTATTTACTTATTGTTTCTTCAGTTAATTGTCTAAATTTCAGTGTTGAATTTTGATGGATAGCAAAAGTTTATGTTGAGCTAGACAGACAGCTTCATATCACAGGGTTCTTATTTTAATCAGTATCTTAAAAGACCATCTTCGGCAGCACCAAACCCAGAATAAGTCATAGACAAAACTAATTAACTAAAATTATATAAAAACATCGGGTCTTGTCTTAGTTCTGTTAGCAAAAGAGAAATTCTAACACATACCCTCCTGAGCGTCATTGGAGCAAGCAGAGATTTTATTCCAAGATCACTGAAGGTTTTAAAGTTGGAATATGTTATAATTCGTTTCTGAGAAGAGAGTACAACATCCATTTTTAAAGCATTTAATGTATTTCCTTACAATTATACAGCTTTGAAATCTGAAGTATTAAAGTTGCTGTGGTGCAGTTCTTCCGGTGAACCACCCTTAAAAAAAACCATGAGAAAATATCTGTAAACGAGCTGTGTAATTTGAGCTGTGTTGATTTATTGAGTCAGGAGCAACACACAAAATGCATTATTATAACTGTACAAAGCCATACACTTTCAAACTTTTGCCCCTGCATGTACAAATTCTGCATTCTTGGGTGCCCCCCTTCCTTCGCCTCATATGCCAATTTATAGATTGATGAGTAAAAGATATTTTTGGAATTTGAAAGAGAGAGATGTAATAATCATCAGGTTGGGCAGGAGCTTCAACACAGATATTTTATGTTTTCTGAAACTGATCAAAAGAATAGGCTTCACAGAAGACAGGTTTATGTTTTCTAGGTGGTTTTCACAGAAACACGGAATCACAGAATCGTCCAGGTTGGAAAAGAACTTGAAGATCATCCAGTCCAACCGTTAACCTAACACTGACAGTTCCCAACTACACCATATCCCTAAGTGCTATGTCAACCCGACTCTTAAACACCTACAGGGATGGGGACTC
>ML997843.1:5172929-5186860 GCA_010365825.1 Otus sunia | reverse complement strand
TTTTTACCCAGCAAAGCGTGTGCCCATCCAATCCCTGAGCAGTCAGTTTTGCCAGGAGAATGCTGTGGGAAATGGTGCCAAAATCCTTACTGAAGTCAAGGTAGACAACATCCACAGCCTTCTGCTCATCCAATAAGAAGGTCTCCCTGTCATAGAACGAGATCAGGTTTGTCAAGCAGGACCTACCTTTCATACACCCATGCTGACTGGGCCTGATCATCTGGTTGTCCCACACATGTTCTATGATGGTACTCAGGATGATCTGCTTCATCAGCTTCCCGGGCACCAACTTCATGCTGACAGGCCTGTAATTTCCCAGATCATCCTTCCGAACCTTCTAATATATGGGCGTCACACTGGCCAATTTTCAATCTGTCGGGACCTCCCCAGTCAGCCAAGACTGCTGGTAAATGATGGAAAGCTTTTTGTTTGTTATAAGCATTTGTGGCTTCAATTCCTGCAGGTTTTGATTCATTAAGTGTGTGCAGAAGTGCTCTGTAATTGCTAAAATCAATCTCTTTCAGAGTCAGTTGTGGTACTAGACCTATACTTAGTTTTAAAACCTAGACGTTTCTTTTCAGTAGATGCATACAAGTTTTCAACTGAAAGCATCAAGTGAAGACTCAGCTCCACGTTAAACGAAATCCAAAGGATGGAACAGAATCTAAAGTGGTGATATTCAGAATAAACACTCTAATCAGCAAGTACTGGATAAAAGGAAGTCACCACTATTATCTTTTCTGAAAGATATATTTCCTGTTCATCAGGGTCATAAGGTTATATAAGAGGTTGATTTCTTAAGATGAGAAAAGCATAGGAACATCTGTTGCTTTTATTCTAGTAAGGCTTTAAAGGCTCTATTTCCACACTGAGACACTGTGGGAAGTCTGGAGGTAGAAAGAATCTTATCAACAGAAAATATGACAGTAGGACCAAATAAGCAGGAGTGAGAGCAGTTGTGCTATATGCTTAATTGAATGAACTTTGCAGCTATTATTGTTTTTTGAGATATCTGAAAGATTCATTCACCTTCTGGTGAAATAATTCAGACCTCAGACCACAGACTGTGCCTGAAATAAAAAAAAAAAAAAAAAAAAATCCAGTTTTGAACAGATTTGAAGTGAAGCTTCTGAGGCAGTTTCATATCCACATTTCTTGGAGCAGGTTTATAACCGCCAAGCCATAGCATGATGTTCTGGACAGAGCTGCTCTGGATATTCTGTGACGAAGTTGTTCTTTTTTGCAATAATTTCATAATAGAGATTAAGAGAAAAATTATTGGGCAGACTCATTTCAGAATTTTCTTGAGCTTTAGACTTGAATTATTATCTAGTATCAAACATACACAGCTCAAAATAAAATAAAGAGCAACTTCTTTTAGACAGGTCTAGGTTTTAAGATTAATCTTCCTGAAAAATTTAAATTACCAGATTTTATTAGGTAATCCCTATTACAGTATCATAGTTTTGGTGAAAAATAAGATTAGACTCTGCTTTAAAAATTCTGTATTGATATGTAAGCTGCATTACCATATTGAAAATTATCAATAGTCTCTGAAAAAAGTCTTTTCCCTTTAACATTTATTTCCATGATAAAAATTTTTCATATTCTGAAAGAAAAAACTTTTCTATCTGACATTTTTAAAGTATAAAGACAGAACTCTAAAATCATCAGACTCTTAGTGCTGCAGAATCTACTTATTTCCAAGTCAGAGCTACACCTATTTGTACTGTTAAATGGATTCAATAAATCTGTTTCTACTAACTGTATGGATTATTTCACAAAGTAACATATTCTGCAACTGCTGTCTTGATACTATTTTTTATATTGCTGTAGCCCATCAACACTTCATATTGGTCATAACTACGTTACTTTTTCTTTTTTTTTTTTTTTTTCTGTAAAAATTCAAAATGACATAATGGAAAAAGTAATTATAAGCATGAGAGATATTTTATGCTACTTTTTCTAGTACAGACACCTTCCCCTGTGTGCACAACTGTAGTAATTAGTTTTGGTTTGTTTTCTTCTTCTTCTGGGAGTTAGCAGGAATTTGGCCATAACTAATAAGTGCATGATTAGTTTAGAACCTTTTAATCCATACCCTCCTTTCTACTGACATCCCTAACAATATTTCTAGAGGCTCCACTGGGATTCTGAATGGTGTAATCATGTTAATACAATCACAAATTACATTCTAGTAATCCTGCATTTAGTAAAGAGGATTCTTATTAAAAGAATAAATGCAGCTAGTCTCATACTTCATAGACTGCAAGAAAAAATAAGTTATTTTCTTGAGGTCTTTCCAGTGGTTCACTACCATTTTTATACAAATGTAAGATTTATTCAATGCAGCCAACACACACTGAACTCAAACATAATTTCTGTTCCTATGATCATATTTATAATAACAATTATTTTTAATAATTTAGTGATTTTGATGGGTAATTAAATAACAGTCAGATTTGATGATGTCATTCTCAAATCTGTTTCAGAATGAAAGGTTTCATGTCTCTGTTGCCTTATGTCAGCATTCAGAATATGTAGCTAAGAAAAGGAACGTCCACCCTCTTAGATGTAGAAAAATACAGTGAAATAATGTCTTTGCACTAAAAAGTTTAGAACGGACAAAGAAACACTGGTCACTTTACACACTGAAGATGAAGAAAAGAGGCTAAGTGACTCATTCAAAGTCAAGTAATAACCCTAGAGCAGGAACAGAAACCCATTTAACCACAAAATTATTTAAACAGTGTTTTCTGACAGAAAAAACAGTTTGAACATAAGGTATAACCTTAGATATTCCTTCTGTACAAATATAGTAATATCACTTAGGTATTATTATTAGCTTGGGTACTTGTAACTTCTGTATATAGCACATACCAGCTAGGAAATTGATGGTTTTGATTAACCAATAAATCAATAAACATATTTTGATTAAATAATAAAAGATTCCTGGATTGGAAAAAAAGTATATGAGAATGTGTAATTTATTTTTTTTTATTGAGGTATAGTAAGGACAACCAGGCAGTCAGGCCCAGTCAGCAGGGGTTTATGAAAGGCAAAACCTGCTTGACAAATCTAATATCCTTCTATGAGGAGGTGATCCATGTATTGGATGAGGAAAAGGCTGTAGCTGTTGTTCATCTGGACTTTAGTAAAGCCTTTGACATTATTTCTCACAGCATTCTCTTAGAGAAACTGGCTGCTCATGGCTTGGATTGATGTACTCATTGCTGGATTAAAAAAAAAAATGGCTGGATAGTTGATCCCAAAGAGCTGTAGTGTTAAATCCAGCTGGCAGCTGGTCACAAGTGGTGTTCCCCCAGGGCTCAGTACTGGGGCCAGTTCTGTTTAATATCTTTATCAATGACCTGGATGAGGGGATCGAGTGCACCCTCAGTAAGTTTGCAGACACCACCAAGCTGGGCAGGAATGTTGATCTGCCTGAAGTTAGGAAGGCTCTACCGAGGGATCTGGACAGGCTGGATTGATGGACCAAGGCCAATTGCATGCGGATCAACAAAGCTAAGTGCTGGGTCCTGCACTTGGGTCACGACCACCCCATGAAACTCTATAGGCTTGGGGAAGGATGTCTTGAAAGCTGCCTAGCAGAGAAGGACCTGGGGGTGTTGCTCGACAGTTGGATGAATATTGGCCAGCAGTGTGCCCAGGTGGCCAAGAAGGCCAATAGGATCCTGGCTTGTATCAGAAATAGTATGACTAGCAGTACTAGGGAAGTGATTGTCCCTTTGCACTTGGCACTGGTGAAGCCACACCTCAAATGTTCAGTTTTGGGTTCCTCACTACAAGAAAGACATTGAGGTGTTGGAGCATGTCCAAATAAGGGCAATGAAGCTGGTGAAGTATCTAGAGCACAAGTCTTAGGAAGAGCAACTGAGAGAACTGGGGTTGTTTAGCCTGGAGGCTGAGTGGAGACCTTTTCCCTCTCTACAACTACCTGAAAGAAGGCTGTAGTGAGGTGGGTGTCCATCTCTTTATCCAAGTAGCAAATGATCAGACAAGAGGAAACAGCCTCAAGTTGCACCAGAGGAGGTTTCAATGGGATATTAGGAAGAATTTCTTCACCAAAAAGGATTATCAAACACTGGACCATGCTGTGCGGGGAAGTGGTGGGTCACCATCCCTGAAGGTATTTAAAAGGTATGTAGACATGGCAATTAGGGACATGGTTTAGTGGTGCACTCGGCAGTATTAAGTTTATGGTTGGACTTGATGATCTTAAAGGTCTTTTCCAAGATAAATGATTCTATGATTCTGTGATTCTATTGCCAGTTCCCAGTCACCTTTCCCAAAAAGTCCATTAACTTTCACATTTAGATAAATGTATTCTATCTTTACTCTGGATGTTAATTGGAAATAATTTCTTCCCATTACCAAATTATTTTACTTTTGTATACTTGCTAGTCAACTCCTCTGACAAATTGTCTGTGTTACTTTGACAACTATGTATCCTCACCAATTAATTAGGTTTAAGAATTTTGTAAGATATCAACAATTTTCTCCAAAACCTTTCAACCAAGGGATACTGGGAAGTAACATTGCACTTTTTCTAGTGAGATTCTCTTTGTTAAGTTTGCCTCTAGGGCCAGATCAAAACAGATAGCTACCTAGAATAGGAAAATAAAACAAAATGAAAAGCCTAGCTCCAGCTCTTTCAGTTAAGATATTAAGATGTTTTTACACATCTCTCAATGGTCTATTTTTCTCATTCTCACTGCTCTCTTGGCACTTTTAACTGATAACTTGATGCTGCTTTTCGATTGCTAAAATGTACTCTAAAGAGCATATAGTAGCTAAGGAAACATGTTCTCTATGGATTTGCAGAGACTTTGCTTCACCTACTTGGAGCAGCTGGTGAAAATAGGGTAGAGAGAAATGCAGAAGGGAAGGGAATCTTTCTAATGCCCTAACCATTAGAAGATGTATCACCTTGAAGTTTTCTTAACTTCTTCTTGAAGTTACTGCAGCTACAGCAACACATTAAATTCATATAAAGCTCTGGTCTTGATTCTTGATTACCTAATATGTTAGCAGAACATTTTCTAGGTATTCCCGAGATGCATTTTCTGCATTAAGAAGTGCTTTGTATCACAGAGTCAGCACACTGTATTCTGCAAAACTTGTGTGGTTTTAACTAATGTATTTAAGGATCCTTGGCTTTTGACAAACCTTTTCACATCTGTGGCAGCATATATAGGCACATACATTGGCTCCACTCAAGGCAGTGAGACTAGAGAAACATTTTTGCCAGGTTCATTCAGTAATTTAATAGTCAGACTTTGTGAAAGCCTGGTATTTGGGCTATGCTTCCAGATACATGGCATATTTAGGTGAACCTATGTCATATAAACCTCCTGGCTTTGGTTCCCTTTTCCTGTTGGTTGTCTGGCTCAGCATGCACACATGAAGACACTTATAGTTTCTCCATTTTATTGTCAAAACCTGATAACACCTAGACCTAACTTACCTAAAAAAATTTCCTTGCAGAGGTTGGTTTTGCAGAGTCAGGTATTGGCTCATTCCCAGCAGCCAAAAGAGACAGGTTGTAGGCTGGTTTGGTCAACAGAAACCTTCACAATCTCACATAGAATCACAAGGCTATCAATTCCCTGCTGCTATGACCATGAGGAAAGAGGAAATAAAATAATAATATTATTTCTTAGCTCCATCTCACACTATGAGAATGCCTTTCTATAAAGTAGCTGAAACAATGTTTTAGGATTTTTTTTCCAGTGTGTCTGAAGTAAGAACACTTGATGGTAGGGTGGTATATAATCATTTCAATTTTATGCTTTTAAAAAATTGACAAATAGAAATTCCAGGAAGGTTCTAGCCAATGTGAACACACAAAAATATGGTAAATGGAAGTTCTGCTATTTATTCAACAAAATCAAATTTTTCCAGTAGTGCAGCTTATGTAAAATAATGTAAGTTGTAGTAAGCATTTCTATTTTCTTCAAGAATTCTGAAAGTCCATGGTCATAGTAACTTATAGTTACAGTACTTCATACAGTAACCTGTATTCTGTATGTAGTCTATCTGCAATGAACATTGATATAGTCTAATTTAGACATCTCTGAGAGTCAGCAGACAACAGCTTTTTCTTTTCTTGTATTTTCACAGAATCGCAGAATCATTCAGGTTGGAAAAGACCCTTGGGATCATTTGAGTCCAACCATCAGCCCTACTCTACAAAGTTCTCCCCTACACCATATCCCCCAGCATCTCATCTAAATGACTCTTAAACACATCCAGGGATGGTGACTCCACCACCTCCCCGGGCAGCCTATTCCACTGTCTGACCACTCTTTCTGTGAAATTTTGTTTCCTAATGTCCAGTCTGAACCTCCCCTGTTGCAGTTTAAAGTCATTCCCTCTTGTTTCCTTATCTGATGCCTAAAACTGATGATTTGTGCCCAGGTTTTTTTCTCATTAACACTAACATAACTTCTAGTGAAATGTTTTGTGAAAGTAGTTAGGCAATGAAGAAGATTTTATATTTACAGTTAAGGAATTAATATAACTGTCAAAACTGCTTGTTAGCAAAGGCACTTCATTAAGGTTTTGTTAATAACAGAGAATCAGAGTTCATGGTTGTAGGAAACATTTCAATTCCCACTTCAGTCTGGCAATTTTTAAGTTTTCAGTATACTATCAGTAATTTAGTAGTATTAAAATACTTTACAAACTCCCACCCACCTCTGCAGAAACATTTTTTTCCTTCAACAAGCCTTTCTACAGAGCATTTGCCAAAGAAGGAACCCCTAAATGTCAGCACTAAATAGAATTCTTTACTCCTGCAAAAATACTATCATTCAGAATTCATGAATTTCTCTATAATTCATTAAAGTTAAAGTAATGAGGTTGGATGTAGTTTCTATGTTAGAAAACTAGCACATGTACAACATGTTAATTGTAAAAAAGGAATCTTGTGAAAAAATAATGAGTTGTAAAAATTGTTTTTAATCTCTGCAGTGAATTCAGGGCAAGTATCTTCCTGTAGATTTACAGAAAAAGAAGGGCTGATAAGAATTATTAGCTCTAGTACTTCCAGATTACTTTCTGAACGTATTTAGATAATTCTCTAGAAATATTTAGAATAGAATAGAATAGAATAGAATAGAATAGAATAGAATAGAATAGAATAGAATAGAATAGATACTATACAATACAATACAATACTATACAATACAATACAATTGTTCAGTTGGAAAGGGCTTACAATGATTATCTAGTCCTGACCAAAGTTAAAGCATATTTGTCCAAATGTCTCTTAAACACTGACAGGCTTGGGGCATCAACCACTTCTTTAGGAAACCTGTTCCAGAGCTTAACCACCCTCTCGGTAAACAAATTCTTCCTAATGCCCAGTCTAAATTTCCCCTGGAACAGCTTTTATCCATTCCCACATGTTCTGTCACTGAATGCCAGGGAGATCAGCGCCTCCTTCTGCACTTCCCGTCCTCAGGAAGCTGTAGAGAGCCATTAGGTCACCCCTCAGCCTCCTTTTGCTGCATGAAAAGTAATTTTCTTCTCGCTTATTGTCTTCTTGTTTTATTGCTGTTGGTTATCACTTTTTAATATAAGTTATGTTCTTTTTAACTGAGACATGATAAATAATCTCAAGCTGTTTACATGTAATGTTAAAACACAGTGGTTTGAAATCCTTTAAGTTACATACTATCTTAGTTAAGAGGGAGATATCCACACTCGGAGGCAGTAATAACTGCCAGTCAGTTGAATGTAATCTTTGAGGGAGTATCCTACAAATCCTCAACTAACCAGGACCAATACTATTGCATCTGCCTAAATACGTAATAGGTTTCTGTACTTGAGTGCCTGTGTACCCATAGTAGTATCAACCCAAACACCTCATAAAAACTGAAAACCAACAAAGAGCCTGTGTGAGGGAATTCAAAGCAAATATAGGTGAAGAGAGGCATTAGGCCATGATTTACTCTAAAATCAGGTTGTTTCAAAGTTGCTCAAGTTGTTCATGGAAGATAAATTACATTATGACTCTCCAGCATTGTTCATTTACATTTAGAATTATTGATTAAAACTTTGCAATATTCAGTATTTATCTTCTTCAAACTCTCTAAGAATCTTCATTCTAACTTAACAGTAGCTTTTACTTTGTTCCAGTACTGATGCTGCTGTGTATGTGTATTTCGGCTTGAGCTAAAAAAGTATTGTTGACACCCAGGTACTCACAATCAGGGGTCATTTTTGAAGAACTCTTGAGATAATATTTAGTATCTTGACATCTCAGAGAAAGAAAAGAGCTGCCTTCTATGTTTAGACTCTTCAGAGATTTTTTCTACAACTGTACATGACTGATTTTTTTTTTCCTCCTCCTGAATGGGGAAACTTTAACTGCAGCACTTATTTTGAGATAAATTTAGAAGAACAATCACTTATGACTGGTTAGCTCTATAATACATATCCAATTGATTTTGATAAGTCTGTGGTACACTTCTGGGAAGAAAGGAAAAAAGGGAAAGTGAAACAGAAACTGTAGCTCTCCTTAAAACATGTTTTTCAGCTAAAATTTTGGGAAATATTCTTCATAGTTGTGGTTTTAGTACACCTTAATAATGAAAATACTGAACACAGTATCAGATTTAAAGGTATCACATTATCATTGCTGGCATTTCTAACAGTGTGGGTTTTAATTCCTTCATTCTCCCAATTTTTTAACTATAGCAAGAAATTTTTAACTTTTCAAAGTTTTTTTACACTACTAACAGTTCCTAAATGTAAATACCACTTCTTCCAAATTGTAAACCTCAACTGTGATGAAATTTTGTTTTAGATAATATCTATTTTTGTTTTTAATTAATCAGGACTGGAAATATGCAAAAATTTTCTGTTCCTTTAAACATCCCTATTCTTGAGAAATCAATATACATCACAATGCTCAACATCATCATCATCCATCAAATAAGAGACATTTGGCCTAATTGAGCATCTTTTTAAACTGAAACATCATTAAAATAATTATGATGAGTCAGAGCAAAGATTTTTTTAGACCATGCTCTTTCCCTTCAGTAGCTAGTAAAGGATGCTTAGAGTATACAAGAAACAAGGCATATATAAAGTGATTGTTTTCCTACCATATTCTTGCAAAAAAAAAAGATCTGCAAGGAAATTGGTTGTAACATTTATTCTGATTAATAGTTACTAGTAGATTTATTAATCAGCCTTATCTTTTTTGGAACTCATCTGTACTTTTGGGTTTTGTAATACTCTGTGGAAATTTTCTTGGGATGCACAAATGGTATTTTATTTTGGTTTGGTTAGTTTTTAGCAGGAGTTCACTGTTCTTAATCTTTGAGAAGTAACAAATGGTAATCTCCTGTTAATTAATGATCATTCCCTCCTTTCTGTATTATTTGTGCTTTTATACACCTTTGTCATATCTCTCCTCTCTTTTTTTTTTTTTTAATTTTCCCAAGAGTGAGAAGCCCAAATCCATTTCCTTTTATTTTCTTCTTGTGTGAAGAGACATTTCATTGCCTGACTGCTATCTGTTATTAATCCATTACACATTTCAGTGCTATTCTTTGAAGATGGAGTGACCGAAATTCAGGACAATATTGAAGAGGGGACAGCCCATGATTTATACAGTAACAAAACATATCTTCAGTTTTGTACTCTTTCATTTTTCCTGGTGTATTTGGTACTCTGCATGCATTTTTGTATCCCAGATATTTAAGTTGGTGTTTTCAGAAACAAAGATTTCTAGATTCTCCAAACCTTTGATTTTTTCCTATTTCCCCCTTAATAAAAACAAACAATTGGAAGCTCTTGAGTATATGTTCTCTGGGCAACGTGTTCCAGTGTTTTGTCCAATCTAAACCTACCCCCTTTCAGTTTAAAACCATTATCCCTTGTCCTGTCATAAGGTTAAAAGTCTCTCTCTATCTTTTTTTATAAGCCCCCTTTAAGAACTGAAAGGCTGCAATAAGGTCTCCGTGGAGCCTTCTCTTCTCCAGGATGAACCTCAACTCTCTCAGCTTTTCTTCATAGGAGATGTGTTACATCCCTCTGACCATTTTTGTGACCCTCCTCTGCACCCACTCTATGAAGGCCATGTCCTTCTTGTACTGGGGGCCCCAGAGTTGGATGCAGTACTCCAGGTGGGGTCTCACAAGAGTGTGGTAGAAAGAATCGTCTCCCTCAACCTGCTGGACATGCTTTTTTTATGCTTCCCAAGGCTGCAAGAGGACATTGATGGCTCATGACAGCATTCTGACTCTACACTTCACTTGGCCAATATGCCTCAAGATTGTGAATTACAGCAGGGCATGTTCACTGCACCCCAGGCTGCCACTAATCTTGGCATCCCTAATTAGTTCTGAGTTGGTGAGCAACAGGTCTAGTAATGCTTCTTCTCTTTTTGGTCTGTCTATCACCTGGATTAAGAAATCATCCTTGATGCTAATGAAGAGTCTTCTGGATGGTTTACAGCTCGCTCTACTGCATTTCCAGCAGGTGTGAAGATACTTGAAGTCCCTCAGCAGGATCAAAGCCTGTGAGAGTGATGCTTCTTGTAGTCGAAGTAAGAAAGCTTCATCTACAAGCTTCCTTTGATCTGGGGTCCTCTAGTAAACACCAACTACAAGGTTTCCCTTGTTGACTTGGCCCCCAGTTTTTATCCATAAGCTCTCAACGTGTTCATTGCTGTTTTTCAAAGACAGTGCAGTTAATCCATTATGTTATACAGAAGGCAACCCTCCCCTTGGCCCTCCTTCTTTGTCTGTGCCTTATGAACAGTATATAGCCATTGATTACAGTGCTCTAGTCATGTGATTCATTATAGCACATTTCAGTGATAGCTTCGAAGCTGCACAATGACTTCCAGCTTCTTCTGCTTGTTACCCATGCTGCGTGCATATATATATTGCTGCATGCACTTCACCTGGACTATAAACCGTGTCACATTTTTAGAGGAACACACCCTAATGACTTTGAAGAATTTCACTGATGTTTCTCTGTTGGTTCCTAACACATCAGCAGTCTCTGGCTCTTTGTTGTTTATTTTAAAGTTCTCCATATCATTCTGGCCAGCTTGTTGGTGAAGACCCTCTTACCAAGTTGATCAGATGGATCTCACCAGTTCCCAACACACCTGGCTTATGAAATGTTGATCCACAATCACAGATGACAAAACTTGTGTATGACACCAGTCATGCAGACAGACATTCAATTGTTCTATTCATCTCCTCCTTCTTAAATCCCTTCATCTGACTGGGAGGATAGAGAACATCACCAATGCTCCAGATCCTTTTAACATTCCTCCAAGAGACATATAGTTTCTTTTGATATTTCTAAGTTGCCTCATCACAGTGTTATTGGACCCTACATGAAATAGTAGGAGTGGATGATAATCTATAGGGTTCACCAGGCTCAGCAGTGTTTTGGTGGAATTGTCAATGTGAGCTCCGGGTAGGCAGCAAAATTCTCTAGCCTGTCTGGGGACAGGCTCTGTACTGGTCGCCGCTCAGTGAACCACTGCTGCATTTTACCTGTTTTGGACTTACTATTGTTACTGTTGTTTGTTACTATTACTATTGGTTTTTTTATTCAACCAAATTCTTTTTTTGTCCCTCCCATATTTCACGGGGCAGAGGGGGAAGTAAAAAACTGGCCATGTGGTGATTTGTTATCAGCTGAATCCAAACCACAACAATCATTTATCTGCAAACTTTATGTCCTTAACATGACTGATTCTTCTAAATATATTGGACAACACAGAAGCTGACTCAGATCCCTGGCAGATCCCCAAATTATTGCTCATTTATTCTAAAGACTGACCATTTAATTCTGTTATTGGTTTCAATCACTCACAGTCTATTAATCCACAAGAATGCATTTGGTATTTTTTTATTAGATCTTTAATGTTTTTAAAAGTTTTTGACAACTGGTAGGGCTAAAATATTTTGAAAATACAGAACTACAATGCAGAGTCCTAATTTAAAGTTACAGTATGCTTCAAATAATTGTTCTGTGGGTCACAAGTGCTCTCGGCAAAAGTCATATTGACTCTTCCCCCCCAAAATATTTACTCATGTAACCTCTTAACTAACATTTCTTCTTCTAAGACTATGAGCTGGTTTCACATGGAAGCTGATGGTCTATAATTCTCCAGAAAACATCAAGACATCTTTATGAACCCTCATTTTATTTGCCACATTCTATTCTTCTCATTTTGAAGCTAATTTAAAAAGTATTTTGTACATCATAGTTTGTTATTCAGTGAGTTCATGTTCCTCTAACATTTCCTCAGCGAATATAATCAAGTGGTGGCAAGTTACTATTATCTGAATTAGTAGTTTTGAATCTCTTCTATTGACTCTTCTGTTTGAGGCAGTTACTCAGGTTTCTTCTCTTTTCTCTGCTGTAGAAAATCCTTAAATTTCCCTGAAAACAACTTCCTTGAGTATGGCTCTTCTTATGTATGCTACTTTTTCATCTTAACTATATATTGGGTTAGTACTAGCCTGTAGAAATCTGTTTGCTTATTATAAGTTGAAACAATTTATTATTAGTTTTAATGCCTTAAGCAATTTGCTTCTCAAAATCTGTAAAAGGTTATTTTCTGTTCTACTCATTTTCATATAGTTTCTACTTTTGAAGGATATTTTTTATCCTTTAATGGCCTCTTATAGGCTGCTGTCTAATCATGCTCAAGAATTACTTCCTTCTCTATGTGATCTTTTCAAAGTCCATTTCGTATGGCAATCTACATTTAGCCTAAGCTTCTAATGTTGTATCCTTCTGCAAACATGCGATGAATAAACATTATTTCAGGTGAGCAGTTTAATTTCTTTCTAATGCACCTCTTAATCTTCAAAGCTCTAAAGTAGAATTTTTGGTGTTTGCAGCTATGAGAAAGGTTTTTTCATGTACATTTTTTGTAATATGAAGTGGGTTTTATATTCTAACATCCTCAACTAGGTGTTGGGCACTTTTCAGGATTAAATCAGATATTTATTCTTATGTGGGTTTTCCATGTAATTACTCCAAGAAACCACAATTGAAAGCTTTTAAACACTTAATCTTCATCTTGTCCTGATGTGTAATTTCTCTGATCTGAGTTATTATTTTGTTTAATATACAATTATATATTTATTTAATAGTATATTTTTGTTTAAGATTTGTTTATTATACCATTATATATAATTATATATAAACAAATATATTTATTATATTAATATAATATATAATATTATAATATATAATATATTATTATATTAATATATTATTATATATTTATATCATTATATATATTAATTATAATCTCAGCTATTATTTTGTTTTCAATGTTGGCAGATTGTTTGATCTCCTGTAGTATTTCATGGTCCTTGTCCTAATCATTCACCCATGCCAGGGAAACCATGACAGGTATCTCCATACATTGGAACCATGTCAGGCATATGCAGAGTGGACAGTGGATTTACTGTCCTGTTCCAAACTGCTGTATTCAGATGCAGAGCTGATTGATCAAACAACAATGATCACATGATTTGCTACTCCTTATATTCCCTTTTTCCTCCCTTTCTTTTCCCTACTTCTTCCCCCTTTGCCACTCTCACCACTTCCTAAAAATAAATTCTCCTAATTGCTTTTTTTCCACTGGTCTCAGCTTTGTTATATCCAAATTTGATATTTCTGATACTGCTCAGTGGCTGACCTTAGCAATGCACATTATTGTTTTGCTGATCAGGGAAATCAATTAAACTCAGACACCATAGTGAAAAAAGCAGGTGTATTTTACTAGAAATAACAAAATAATATAACAGAATAATACAGAAAACATACAGTAAGAAAAGACAGAATAGTGCACTTAAACAAATAGGAAAATACAGGGTAATGCATCAAATCATTACTACCTGAGAGAGAGA